>PVKE010003658.1:0-70416 GCA_004027555.1 Craseonycteris thonglongyai | reverse complement strand
TTTTTCTGCCAGTACCAAGCTGTTTTGATTACTGAGGCTTTGTAGTACAGATAAAAGTCAGGCAGTGAGATGCCCCCAGCTTTATCCTTCTTTCTTAGGATAGCTTTGGCGATTCGTGGTCTTTTGTGGTTCCATACAAATTTGATGATTATTTTATCTATTTCTTGAAAGAATGACTGTGGGATTTTGATGGGAATGCTCTGCCCATTTTTTAATTGGATTCTAGAATCCTGTTACATTGTTGATGTAGTTTATTTGTTTAATATTGTTTTTAGTTTTCTTAGATTTATATATATAAAAGATCATGCCATCTTTGGATAGAGATATCTTTATTTCCTTTTCTTGCTTAATTGCCCTGACTAGATCCTCTAGTATTGTTAATGTTAAATAAATGTCTTTATAGAGCATTCCCATAAACCCTGTATCCCAACACATGCATAGCTGCCTCCATTATTAACACCACCTCACCAGAATGATATATTTGTTACAGGGGTAAACTAACAGTAAACATCATAATCACCCATAGTTACCGTATATTAGGGTTCACTTTTGGTGTTGTGTAGTCTATGAATTCTGACATATGTATAATGATGTGTATTCAAAGTATAATATCATACAGAAAAACATCCTCTGTGCTCTGCCTTTTTATTATTTGTGGAAAGAGAAATGTATATAGACTCTATACTCTATCTATGTAACAAGAATATACTTATAATGTCATTAGAAAAGTATATATAGCATTTGACCCAGAACTGACAACATATAAAATGTATTTGTTCTAAAACAAATAACAAAGGAGAAAAACCCATTTGCATCATTATAAAACTACAAGTTAATTTTAATAATTAGTTTTATGGAGAAACAGCTTAAATTTCCACTACTCAGAATGAAAGAATGGTTAAGGAAACTGCCTAGTTGACTTGATGTAATAATATAAATCCACTGATTATCATTACAAAATATATGGTAATGCAAAAATGTTTATGTTAATATAACCATATAAAAACACTGATGATAACTATATAAGATTAGTATATGAGCTGGGAGTGCAAAGAAATTCGAAAATAATTTCTGATGGAATTCCTAGCATCTCTTTTACTTTCTTCATTCCTGTGTTCATGTTCTTTAGTAAAACAAGAATTTAAAAAGTGAACAGATCATTCTTATAGTCCAGCACAAAAGCCCTGTAAATGTTCTGATCCTACAGCCATTGAATTCAAATAAATTTCATTTTTATGGGCATTAAATGGAATGGAAACAATGATGGTTATAGTGTTCAATTCAGACTGAGGATGTTTTAGCAGTTTGTTAAGAACATATAACTGAGATCTGTCAGCGCCTTCCCACAGCCCCCACAGATCCCATAGTAGGTCCATGAGAAGAAGACTAATTTGTGTCCTTTCTTGGGGAGGCAGGTAGATGGAAAAGCACTTTCCAAGTTCACCTTGCTTTGTTTGATATAATTGAGCTCAGTTGGATACATTTATGATTTATACTCTGAGCAACAGAGGATGAAACAAAGGTTTTTGGCAAGAAATTTTTTAAAAAGCTCAAACTACAAGAACAAACAAAGCAAACTTCACCTGCAAACCACTGATGCTAGCCATAAGCACAAGGAAAAATAATCTGTCTCTGAATTTGATTCAGTCTCTGAATTTGCATGGACATAAAAATATCATAGAATGCTGGGCTTAAGAAATTATATAAAAAAAAAGAACATATTGGGAACAATTTTGTAATTAGAAGAGTTAATACTGGATAAAATATCTACTAACAATAACTTCTGCTTTGTTCTCACAAGTATATTTTCAGATCTAAATAAGTAATAAATTAAATCAATATCCTGAATGTAGGTTTTAAAAATCTTACAAAATCAGCTGAAGCCAGTACAAGACAGTATAAGACAAGACAGTTTTTAAAGCTGGTTTTATTTATGTGCCAGCTTCAAGAACTGAAGTGGAGAGATGCACTGAGTAGTCAGATGAAGGGAAAGTCATGGATTTCAAAGATTAGGAAGAGGATTTCATGGTGGGCATTCTGATGAAGAATTAGAGGCTATTCCTCTGGATAAGTGAATGCATCCACAGATCTGTTCATTATTAGTTAAAACAAATCATATTGCTTCTGGGTCAGGGAGGAGTCTTCAGTCACGTCCAGTGCCGAAGTTTACAATCCTTTAACAATGCTAACTTTACTGAAACAGTTTGGACTTTCCTATCTCCTGGGCAAGCGCTACTCTCAGGGATTTTTTTTTCCCCCTCTTACATAATAATAATTTAAAGAAAGGTTTCTAAGTAGATTGATTTTGAAGAAATATTGTATTTTCAAAAGTGTTTATTTCCAGCTAAATTAAGTTGGGGATATTTCCAGCTAAATTAAGTTGGGGAAAAATCTATTTCAACAGCAATTCAATCCATGAGTTACATAAACAATAACAAAAGAAAGTAATCTGAAGGGAGAGTAATAGCCCATGCTCGATCTAAATCAGAAATCAGTCATTACTATATAGAGACAGAAAGAGAGACATATTATATGGTCATATAAATATATACATTTATAAAATATATATTATATGGGTATATAAATATCATTAACATATTTATAAAGTATAGAAGAGTAATAAAAAAATGACCTAGATTCCTCCTATTCAGGTCAAGAAATCACACAGCATTGGCACCTTTGAAGTCCACTCTCCATCGACCCCTTTTTTTTTATCATTAATTTGCTTCACAGTTTTATCATATGTGTATTGATGTATAAATTATATTACTTTTAATTTTTTTTATTTTTTGACAGAGAGAGAGACAGAGACAGATACAGAGACAGAGAGAGAACTGAGCTGGGGGCACACCCCAGTTCAGCACATGGGTCTGCACAGGCCAGAGCCAGGATTTGATCCTTGGTCCCTGGCGCTGCAAAGTGAGCTCTTAACCCACTGAGCCATCCCGGTTTCCTCTATATTACTTTTAAGACTATAAAATCTTGGGGAAGCTGGGATGGCTCAGTGGGTTAAGCGCTCACTTTGCACGCTGGGGACCGAGGATCGAATCCCGGCCCCGGCCCCGGCCCGTGCGGAACCATATGCTGAACTGGGAGCTCCCTCAGTTCAGTTCTCTCTCTGTCAAAAATAAATAAATAAATATTTTAAAAAAAAGACTATAAAATCAGGTTTGATCCTATAATCTATTTTTAGCTTATTTGTTCCTCAAATATTATTAAATTGAAATATATAATTGATAAGGTTTTAGAATCTGGGAAATATGGTAAACTAGGCATTTTTATGAAATAAAAAACCAAATGTTTAGCATTATAAGCGGTGGTGGTGGAGGGGAGAATGTAATATTTGCAAAAGCAAGCTTTAGTGTTGTAGAGGAGGGAAAAACATATTTTCCTTTGCTAGGTTCTCTGGTTGGGGCCCTGCTAAAGACAGATCAAGAGAAAAACAGAAGTTTATTAACATGTGCCTCTCTCATGCACATGAAGAATTCAAGGATAAGTAACACCAAGGGGTATTTAGAATTTGGGCTTGTATAGTATCTTATCGTGACAAGACTAAGGACTGGGTTCTCGGAGAGAAAACTGTGGGAAGGTAAATATGTGGGGGACCTAATGGAAGGTCACAGCTGATTAGTAACAGTTGTTTTGTAGATTCCTCTGGGCTGACTGGGGTCTAGAATTTAGAGTTGGCTCAGGTGATTAACTTCTTCCTGGTAGAGAACAGAGAGGGGACACCTTTACAAATCTATGTCCTGCTTTTAGGCAAATAGGCAGAAGGCAGTAGGTTTACTTGTATGGGCTTCTTTTCAGTTGCCTTGAGTTCAAAATAATCTTCATGCCAAAATGACATATTTTCAGTTGGCATATTTTGCTACTCTTCAGTATTAAATAAGAATTAAAAAATTGGAAGAAGGTAGAGTAGGAAAAAGGAACCTAGGGTATGGGTTCTGAAAACTAGAGTAATAATTCAATGCTATACAGATTGTTGATTTTTGAGAAGTGATTAAATAGCTAGCAAATATGTTTCTATAAATCTGTGTCTTAGACTGGTTTAATTTCCTTAGTGTCAGAAGTTGTCTGTCATTAGTAGCCTCTTTAGAACTGAATAGTGTGGGATAATAAAGACTCCAAGAGAAGGAGGAATCTGCATGGACAGATTAAAATGGTTTTATTTTTATATAGGATTTTGGAAGTTGAAAAACAGGGCCCTGGGTAGAGAGCCAAAATTATCTACAACCCCTTGAATAGAGAAAAATTGCCAATATCTAGAAAGAAGTAATTTGCATTTTAAGGTGTATCCAGTGATCTGAGAGATAGCAACACATCAAGTGAATAATAACTTCATCTGCTGCAAGCTTTTCTTAACATCTCTATTTAGTGCTTGAATGCATATTTCTATTTTATTCTCCTATCTCCTACTCTCCCAAAGTACTGAGCACTATACAGTATCGAAAGTTATCATTTCTAAGGCTAACTACATCTAATTCTTATCATGGGTTGTAGGTGTGTAGACTAACTCTACAAAAAGCTGTATTTCCACATCTCAATGTTTGCCATATCACAGTGAAAATGTAAATTGCGAATCTCTTTACTTCTCAGATTGGGCGCTGGGTCCCCTGCAGTTACAGAAAGAATACACTCTTATCATCAGAAGGTCAGAGTCTTCGTACCTATACGGCGATGGAAACCGCAGTTCTGACTTCTCAAATTGGATCCTTTTCTTAAAAAGCAGCATCTTCTTTGCCTCAGGGCACTTTTTTGATATTCATATATTTCAAAGCAAGCTTCATTATCCAGAAAAGAAAAATTATGATTGTTTCTGCTTCTCGGAAACTATAAAAATTCACAAGAACCTATTCTATGTCAAGTTATCTGAATTTTCCTCCATTAGGTAACTGATTTATTCAATAAAAGCAGTATAGGAATGTTTCTCAGAGACATCTAAGCTTCAGAAAGGCATTATCAGAATTCCATATGGCCTTTAAGAGGGCATTTCTGTATACCAGGCCCACTGCCTGTGAGGATTAATTTTATGTGTCAGTTTAGCTAGTCACGGTGCACAAATATTTGGTTAAACATCAGTCCAGATGTTGCTAAATGATGGCATTTTTAGAATGTGATAACTTTTAAATCAGTAGAATTTGAGGAAAATTGATGATCCTCCCTGGGGCCCACTCCAGAAGGTGGGTGGGCCTCACCTAATCAGTTGAAGGCCATAAGAGAAAGACTGAGGTCCCTGAAGAAGAATGGACTCTGCCATCTGAATTAAGCTGTAACATCAACTCTTCCCTGTGTCTCCAGCTTGCCATGCAATGGTCAGACTCACCAGCCTCCACAGTCACATGAGCCAATTCCTTTAAATCAATCCCTTCCTCCCTCTCTATACACATACACACATATAATGGAACACGTACATCCTACTGTTTCTATTTTTCTTTACAACTCTAATATACTGCCCTTTGATAGGATTGCTTTAGGACTTCTAAGGAAACTTAAATATTTATTTACCCAAGATGGCCTTAATATTACCCTCCCTCATCTTGGCAAACTTTACACACGATTCTTCCTGACTCTAGGCACCTGCCCTCCTAGAGCATTTATGTTAGAAAACGTATCATTGTGAATTTCTTTTCTTCCCCTTTGAGATATCTTTTTTTAAAAGCCTCTTGCCATTTTTTCGATCCCATCTCTTTGAATGTAAACATCAAGGAAGATAGCAGCCCTACACTCCCTGGCTTCTGTGAAAAGGTAAGAGCCTAATTTTGATGTGCACTTTGCTCTGAGTTGTAAAACTACCTCCTGTCAGAAAGATATGAGAGAGTTTCCTTTTCCTTTGGGCAAATCCTGTTAGCAAACACAAAGGACCTGTGTTCTCCACACTTCAGCTCTTAAAAACTCTCTTGCCCTTTGTTTCAGTAACATTTATGCTCACACTGAGTTCTGGTCTCCTTCCTCTGTTGCAACAGCCTATAATCAAGTCTGGCTTGCCTGTTCAACTTAGGTGCAATTTTAGCTTTGGCAATATGAAGGAGTTCCTCTTTCCTAAACTTGATACTGAAGTTACTAATAATTGGCCAGAGTTCTCAAACAATAAGTTTCCCACAATGTGGTTCATCTCTTTGTAGTCATTCAGAAATTGTATGCCTGCCTTCATATGAGGTTTCTTACTAAAAAGAAACTTACTAAAAAGAAACAATTAAAAACACATTCAGCAAGGAAGAAGTAAATAATAAATATAATCCTAGGAATTAAAAAACAACAAAGTTTTCAGTAAAATGATGAACCTAGAGAAAATTAGATGGTCATATATAGTGACTGTTAGCTGTCTTTCTTTGGACTCACGCTTCCTCGATTTACCTGGTTATGGTAGATCCATTTCTGTGTGGCATGCTTTCTTCCTCTTACTCCTTTGATCAAATATTCTCAACTCCCCACTGAAAACAAAGATAAAGACAAAAATGTCTTAGCAAGATATCCAAAGCCCAACATAGTCTTATTTTTTTCTCCCAAATTATATAATTTTGGAAAATGAAAGCTAAAGTGTTGTTCTGATATTGAATGACATTGTATTGTTTGTGAATGCCTAGTACCAGCTTTTTAGATTTTGTTTTCCTCTTGGGCTAATCTAATTCCCTAGAGATGAATATTTAAATATTTTCTCTGTTGAATTTAAGCCTCAAGACTTAAACAATTATGAATTATAGACTAGAATCCTCCTCATATTGTGATGTAATGAAACACACATCACATTACAAGTTGCAGCTCCATATTCTCCTCTTTACCTATTAGAGAAGCCAATGCCCACTGTTGGACCACAAGTTAGATGGTCAGTTTGTCTTGACTTGCTTTAAACCTTAAAATTATCATGCTAGAGAATGCCATTTCCTATGATGGTATATAGTCTTCCTACACATGACAACGTTCCCACTGCTTAGCCATGACTTTCTAGAACTTGTTCAAATGGAGAGAAATGGCAAGGCCCACCGACTGGCCCCTGCTCCTAGAATCTGTACTTCCAAAATGGCTTAAGAGCAAGATAGAAGACTCAGGTTAGAATCCAGGCATTTACTTGTTCAACAAGTAAGCTATACACACTCCATATATGCCAACTTCAGACCAGCCGCAAGTGGGTCAGTATGTTTACAAACCAGAAAGCTTTGCTGAGTTCATGTCTAGAGCTTTTACTGGGGCTGTATTATGTAGACATGATTTATTTACGCACTAGACAAGTGACTGACTTCAATCTGTAGGCCCCTCCTCTTCCCAGAGGTCAGGCTGGCCCCAAATTCCAACTCTCTAATCACGTGGTTTGTCTTTACAGGGACCAGCCCCTATCCTGAAGCAGCCCAGGGCCCTACCATGGCTTACCTCATTAGTATAATAAAGACACCCCTGTCACTCAAGAAACTCCAAGGGTTTTGAGGTTCTGTGCCTGGAACCAGAGACATATATTCTTTATTAAACCACAAATTATAGCTCTAAAAATTTAGAACACGTGAGAACTACAAAGAAGATTACAGATTTGCCCTATGCAGATCTGAATAGAGGTTCAGAACTTCCTAATTTTCAAGGGCATGTAAAGAAGTCTATATGGCTGATGAATGTGTGAATTGGCACAGTCACTTGAAAAATAAACATCTGTCAATAACCACTTAACCTGAACATATAAAAACTCCTGATCGAGCAAATTCACGTCTAGGTATATACTGGATAAGAGTGTCCATTGTCAGGAAAAATTTTGAAATGTTTTGAAATGCACACACACCCACATAGAAGATTGCTGGGTTTCCGTCTGCCTCATCCTTCTGGGTTTTCCAACTAATTGTTTTTGAGCTATCTTATATCTCTGTAGGTGGTAGGAAAATTTAATACTGTAAATTGTTATTTTTACATAGAAATGCTAATGAATTTAATCTTGTAGAATGCAACATTTACAGCATTTCCTGTCTATGTTGACAGTTTAGCATTTCCTTGTAAATTCATTTCAGCATTCCTGATGGTCTAGTAGTTGGATTCTCCTTGGAGCCAGTGGGACATTTCATGGGCTTGCTAATTAATTAATGAGTTATATACAAATCTACGGCACAGTGTTCTTTTTATATTTATATGAAAATTGATTTTCTCCTTTAACAAAAATGTATCATTTCCCACCACCAAAAACAAATGCTAGATAATTTATGGAAGCACTATTTGAAGTACACATAGCTGGATAGAAAGGGTTAACTGTGGGCCTGCAAATCTGTTTCATCCTCCTTGGGGACAATTCAGGCAGTTTTTTGTCTTCCTCTAAGCACACTGATGGAATTTACTAGCTGGAAGATAAATGAGAGTCTGCTGGGGCTGTTGTATACTGATTTCTTACCTAGGAAATCCTGTTAGTATGCTGTGCCTGGTGTGTCTGGGTTGTATATTGTAAATAAGCCCCCAGTGAGGGTGTGCTGCAGATGGGAGTTATCACTTCGTCCCTCTGAACCCGAAAGGCATCTTGGTGGAGAAAACAAGGTGACCTATGGAGTTACATCTAGAAAGAGACAAAGTAATGATTGCTGTTGATAATACGTCACAGCATTTTATAAAAAAATTCTGCTTGACTCTCATCTGATACTCTTAGAGGTGTAACTTTGTGGTCACAATATATTTGACTTAACAATCCACAAGTGATAAATGTGCAAGTAGTTTACAGCTCAATAAAGTTAGAGGTTAACCAGAAAATATTGATAATTTAATTTCTTGGCCTTTATACAGCCAGTCTTATATATAATTTAGCAATCTAATTTAGACATTTCTTTCTTGACTAACCAAACAATATCCTAGTTTCTTGGCTGTTTAAGTGGGGTCTCTTGTATTCTTTATGATTCCCTCACTGGTGAGTTTAATAACATTTTGAGAATTGGGCTTTATATTCTGTTATCATCAATGGCTAAGAAAAAAGGAATTCTAATATACTCATGGACATAGAACTCATATATTTCATTGCACATTCTTAAAGATCATTTAAATTTTAACTAATTAAAGTTCACTATATTTTACTATTTAAATCACTAGATGCAATCATTTTTCAACTGAAAAGTTTAACAAGTTACGACATATTCTTGTAGGTATAAACAAATCCAATATTTATCTGAACAACTCAGATTTAGTACTTATGTTTTTAGGATAGTTATGGTTAGGGCCACTGAGAACTTTCTATCCTTATTTATGGTCAGAGTAGAAAGGAACATTTGTTTTTTTTTTAAGCTACCTGTATTAATTCCCTCACACCAGCAGCAATATTCACCTTTACAGAACTCTATGCCCTTAACAGACCTATTATTTATAAAGAAAAAACAAAAAACCCTGCAGTTTGGCTTAGATAGAATATTTGAAGTAAATATGAAACTAAATTGCTCTCCAAAATTACTGTAAAATGGTATTTCACAGGGAAAAGAGTTTGTTTTTGTTTTCGTTTTTAATGCCTGTAATAAAGAGTTCTGATTTCTAGTCCTACACGTAAGGAGCTTGGAAGTCCTTACTAAATTTACTTCCTAATGATAAGTGAAAAAAATGAACAAACCCCAAAATTAACAACTCATCTTAGATCTGTCAGAGACATCAGGTCACAGGGCAAACTGCTGCACCAAAATTGGAGACCAAGACAGGTAAATATGCAGAATCACAGCTCAGCAGAGCTGAAACCAAGCTGGATTCCTTTTACCGAGTACATCACATCTAGGTATCAAGAAAAAATTTCCCAGAATACTAAAAGGTAAAAAAATTAGTTCTCTCTCTCTTTCAAAAATAAATAAAAATATATTTAAAAAAATAAAAGTAAAAAATAAATAATAGGGGAAGCCGGGATGGCTCAGTGGATTAAGCGCTCACTTTGCAGCGCCGGGGACTGAGGATTGAATCCCGGCTCTGGCCCATGCGGAACCATATGCTGAACTGGGAGCTCCCCCAGTTCAGTTCTCTCTCTGTCTCTGTCTCTCCCTTTCAAAAATAAATAAAAATATATTAAAAAAAAATAAAAGTAAAAGGTAAAAAATTTAGAAGAAAGTAAACAAGTATCAGAGAACTAGACTCTGATATGTTAGGGATGTTGAATTTATCAGACTGGTAATTCAAAACAACTATACTTAATATACTAAGGGTATTAGTGGCTAGAGAGCAGGCAAGAACAGATGGACAATGTAAGTAGAGTCTACTTCTAAGAACTACAAATAAATATAAGAGATCTATCATTGACTCTAATAGAAGTGAAGAATGCCTTTGATGTGATCATTAGCAGACTGGACACATCAGAGGAAAGAATCTCTGAACTTGAGGACATCTAAATAGAATCTTCCCAAATTGAAAAACAGGAAAAAGACTAATCAAACCAACAGTATAGACAAGAACTCTGGGCAACTTTTACAAAAGTTGTAATGTACACATAATGTAAATATTATAAGAAAGAGTAACAGAAGAAATATTTGAACCAATAATGCCTGAGAATTTCCACAAATGAAGTCAGACACCAAACCACAGATCCAGGAAGCACAGGGAACACTAAGAAGAATAAATGGTAAAAAAAAAAAAAAGTATAAATATATAAAACAAAAACCATACTGAGGCATATTATAATCAAACTTTAGAAAATCAAAGATAAGGTGCTTTTATCAAGATTTTTATCTAGAGGTAATCAAAGGTAAGAATTATATCCAACTTCTGCTCACACACCATGTAAAGAGGAGGGGGCATGAGATATTTAAAATACTGAGAGACAAAAATTATCAACTTACAATTCTGTACCCTATAAAATTATCCTCCAGACATGGAGAAATACTTTCTCAGACAAGCAAAATTAAGCATATACACACACACACATATATATGTGTATGTGTGTGGGTGTGTGTATATATAAAGACTCAGCTCTACATAAAGAAAGGAAGAGCATTGGAGAAGGAATAACTGAAGGTGAAGTAAAAAATTTTAATTGTCTTATTCTAAATTGATCTAACATAATAATTTGTTCAGAATAATAGTAACAATGTATTTGATTAAATATGCTTATATATGCTATGTATACTTATGTATAAATGAAATGAATGACAGCAATAATATGAGTACAAAGGAAGGAGAAAAATTAGGATTATTTTGCCATTATAAGATGCTCACACTACTCATGAAATGGTATAGTACCATTTGAAAGTGGAATTGTAGTTTTGTAAATGTACATTGGAAACCTAGGGCAATATCTTAAAAAGTATAAAAACAAGTATAGCTGAGAAAATGGAATCATATAAAATGCTCATTGGAAACCACAAAAGGAAGAGTGGAAACCAAAAATAGGAAGAGAAAACAGGACATGTTATGTTATCCAAATATATTAATAATCACTTTTAATGTCAATGGTCTAAGTACATTAATTAAAAGACAAGACCCAACTATATGTTATCTATAAAAAAGACACTTTACAGTAAATTACATATACATTTAAAGTAATGGAGAAAGATATATCATGCTAACGCTAATCAAAAGAAAGCAGGAGTAGCTATATTAATTTTAGATAGAGCAGACTTCAAAGCAAGGAAAGTTATCAGGGATGAAGAGTGGCAATACATGATAAAGGAGTTAATTTTCCAAGAAGACATAATGATCCTTAATGTGCATGTACCTACAACAGTGGCAAACTACATGAGGCAAAAGCAGAACTGCAAGGAGAAAGAGATTGATCTACTGTTAAGAGATGGAGACTGTAACACCCCTATATCAGAAATAAACATGATTGAACTTAACACACCATCAATCAATTGGATAAAATGTAGTCTATAGACGATTTGATCCAATTACAGCAGATTACACATTCTCCTCAAGCTCCCAGGGAACATTCACCAAGACAGACCACATGATGGGCCATTACACACCTTAACAAATTTGATAGAAACCATACCATGTGTGTTCTCTGACCATGATAAAATTAAACTAGAAATCAATAATAAAAAGACCTGAAAAATCCACAAATACTTGGAGATTGAAAAAGATACTTCTCAATAACATGTGGGCCAAAGAAAAAAATCACAAGAGAAATTTGAAAATAACTTGAACCAAACGAAAATGCAACCACAACTTACCAAAACTTGTAGGATACGCTGAAAGCAGTGATGGGACCACAGCCAGACCTGCAGTTGATCCTTTTTCTGTTCCTTTGACTTTTGGGCCAGATGCCTGTTAAGCTCTGTAATGAAGGGCACTAGCTTCTCCTGCAAGACACCCACATCAAGGTTGAGGATGATGCAAACTTACACACATTCCAGCTCATGTCTATGGTTTCCATCTTGATTGTGATCACCCCATTTTACATTTATCTTCCCTCCTTAACTGCCTGTTTTGTTGACTCAAATTCCAACATCAGATGCAAAAACAATAGCCTAAAGAAACTGCTTAACCAGTTCTCACAATTGCCTAAAGTCTAATCCCTGTAATAGATAGACAGACAGACCACCTACAGCTAACTTCATGCTTGGATGTGTCCTAATTTTAGGAACAACAAAAGATATTCACTCTGTAATTTCTACTCAGTGTTGTTCTACAGCTTCTAGCTGAAAAGAAGAAATGACTGGATAAGGAAACAAAAGGTACACATGTTAGAAATGAAGATATAAAACTGCCTTTAATTACAAATGGCATGATCGTCTATGTAGAAATTTCTAAAGAAGTGCTATAAAAAGCTACTAACAAACAACAAAACAAGTTTAGCAAATGTACAGAATGTAAACCAAACAGGAACGAGTACGTTAAATATAAAGCCTCTTTTTAACTTTAGAAAATAGAAATCTCAGCTATCCTGACTGAGAGCAGATCAGTGGATGCACCTTGGTATGGGTTTGATTGGGAAGGACCACTAGGAAACCTCCTGAGGCGATGAGAGGTTCTGTATCTTTAAGAGATGTTGGTGCTTACATTAGTGCATACATTTTCAAAAATTCATGGAAATCTACACTTTAAGCAGATGTGTTTACTTATGTGAATATATCTCAGTGCATTTCAGAAACATTTAAAAAATCACCAGCACATTCCTAAGTCCAATTTGAAGACTGCTGAAAATCTCCATCCATCTTACAACCATATTCAAGAATATACATATTCATACAGCTACATGCAACCAGATTCCTTTTAAATTTTGTAATTTAACTGAGATGAACTTGAATATTCATTTGTAGTCTTTGGACAAAGAGCTATATTTGAAAAAAGAGACATAATTTGATTTCTATACCTTGGGATCTCATCTGGGAACCACAGGATCTACAGAGCTGTCCAATATAACCTTCTGTGATGATGCAAATGTTCTATATCTATACTGTCCAATATAATAGCCACAAGATACATGTGACTACTGTACATTGAAAGGTGGCTAGAGTAACTGGGAAAGTAAATATTTAGCATTATCTAATTTCAATAATTTAAATTTAAATAGCCATATGTATCTAGCGGCAACTATATTTGATGGCTTAAAACAAAATACTTTTCACCTGAATCTATTCTATGAATCTAGAGCTATGCCAGTAAAAAAAAATTCTTTAAATAAGAAATCTAGGTTTTATTGTATGCAGCTTGAGTTAACAGTCTGATACAGTGTGAATTACAGCAGACACAATGCACCTGCAGAGATAGACTGCAAATATATTTACTATAAATAAGCTGTTTAATTGGCATGTGCTTGATTTCTGACTCTTGTGTGTGTCATTATACGTATAACCTGCTGGTTGGATCAATTTCACCAAGTGTAGCCTGTGAAGGAAGAAAAACTACTTGGATGCATTTTAAATGGTGGTCAGTGCAAGTAAACATGAACAGTGGTGTTAAATTATTTTCAAAGAAACAAAATAGAAAATGACTTGCATTTGAAAAATATCACCCATTGAGCTTCATGGCAGATTTCTGACAGTTCTGAATTTGCTCATTCCTAAAAGTTGGCTCATTAAGATATTTTACCCACAATTTTGCTCCTTTTAATACAATGCTTTTAAGATGTGCACAGTGTTCTTAAAAGTAATTGGTAGTTTTTCAATAGACATCCCATAAGAAACAGTGCTGGAAAACAATATTCTGCTTTTCCTTGATGTGTGAAATCAAGACCTCAGAGTCCACCTCACATTGTACATCTGTAAACTGTCTAATTGTTACCAACCAATGTAACCTCATCAAATTTAACAATAAATTAAAAAAAAAAAAAAAAAAAAAAAAAAAAAAAAAAAAAAAAAAGACCTCAGAGTCCAAGTAATCAATTGATTTACTGATAAAATTTCACCTTATGGAGAAAACAGTGATAATAAAGAGTCCCTGGAATAACTGATAATATTTTACTATCATTCATGATCTGATTCAGCCTTAAGAAATGTCTGTTATGTATTCTCGGCAAGCTGAAATTAATTTTGTTGTTGTTGTTAAGGTAAGTGTAAACTCAAAGATTTGCTACTGTGGAGAAAAAGGTTCTGTCTAAAAACTGTATATATAATATATAAGGGGAAGCCGGGATGGCTCAGTGGGTTAAGTGCTCACTTTGCAGTGCCGGGGACCGGGGATCGAATCCTGGCCCGGGCCCGTGTGGAACCATATGCTGAGCTGGGAGCTCCCCCAGTTCAGTTCTCTCTCTGTCTCTGTATCTCTCTCTCTGTCAAAAATAAAAATAAATTAATTAATTAAAAAAATATATATACATATTCCTATAATAAAGTAAATTCTCACTCAATAGGTTCTACAATTTTAAGGGAAATAATGTATAATGAAACCAATTTTACCATAGGCTAATTGATATAACCAAGAGCTAGGTTCCTGTGGCATCTCATTGTTAGAATGAAATGACGTTTTTTGAGAATCTGCCATGTATGTATGTATATATACATGCATATACTTATATATCTCCATTGAAGTCTTATGGAATTAAGTGCACACATCACACATAACATGTAATTAATGACAGATGTGGGAAATATAATATAAAACATCACTTTGAATAGATCTTCCAAGAGATTGTTGTGACATCCTCTATTATAGAAAAGCCCCATGGTCACTTGGAATGGGGAAAAGCTGTCAACCTTACCTCTGGAGATACACTTAGCGCACTTGTACACTAAAGCACCCGAACTCACATAACAGTGGAAGCTCGATAATGTTGTGTAATCAAATAGTTTACAAATTGTTTTTAACAAAGTACTCTTTTCCGTTGAAACATTTACTAACCTACTCTAAAACTAATGGTCCAAGCAACACAATTTGGGGAAAACTATCAGAGAAAGCTTCATTCAAATGTAATTGCTGTAGCTTGTCGAACTTATTTTACTAAGTTTGTAGGAACCTTATATAAGATGTCTCTTCATATATTAGTCAAAATGGACTCCAATATAATAATTTTGCATGTACATATTTTTTCACTGAAATTTTTATATGCATATCACATAATACATCCTGTATTAAAACATAATATTGTGCATTATTTGTAACTTTAACTTAAAATATTCTATGCATAGATAATTGGCTAAAGTTTCCTAATGACTGAAATATACATACAAACAAACAGAAGACAAACTGCCAAGAACCTCAGGCCTCAGGGGCTGATCCTAGTTTCTGGTTGTCTAAGCACACAGCTGAGTGAGCTAATCTTTGTAAGTCTCATTTTAATATGCAAAACAAGGGGAAGAAGACATTTAATTAGTTTAATATCATCCTGTTTTAAAATAACTTTCAGGTGTTTTCTAGAAATACATATTGTTACATATAAGAATATGTATCTCTTACATGTAAGATAAAAATATAAATGATTAAGGGGAAAACTTCAGTATAAGGATAAAAATATAATAAGCATTGCTGAGGAAGACTAGATCAGTTAATCCTGAAAAATGTTTCTAGTTCCAATATGCTGGGATTTTATATTTGAAAATGAATATATTAATTTATTTTACTTCAGTTTTACTGGCTCTCTGTTTTCATGCTTTTGCAGTATAACATCTAGTGACTAGATTAATTTTCTGCAAAAAAAAAGCATCTTTAAAGAAATTATATTCTAAATTTATTTAAATCAGAATGTATTTTACAAGAATTGCTTTCAGGACTTGAGGAAAATTAAAACTGCAATATTTAGGAATTTACTTTGTATCTTTGAATATTAAATAAGTTAATTCACACTGGTTATAAATATACACACACAAATTCTATAATTGATTAATATGTATTGCATGGAGTTTTCATTACTTCATAATTATTCTGTTTTGGCAAAAAATTATTCTTTTAAATCAGAGATTTAAAAAGTAAGCTCACTATTTCATTACATTACATTAGGATGGGGGATGATACATAGAACTTCTGCATTTCTGGTTGATATGCTGGGGACTGCCTGGCACTGAGAATTAAAAGATAATTCAGCAAATCTAAAAAGAGGGATGCTGTCAATTTAGCAATGTCTACTCTAGGTGCAGGAGAGGTGGAGTTTTAGCTCTTGTATTACTCTGCATTTGCTCTCTCTGCTTTATTGTTCCAAAACTAGTATACTCTCTGTTCCATGGTGTTCTCTGTATTGATATTATTTTCTTTGGTCTATGTATGTGTGTGTGTGTGTGTGTATATATATATATATATATATATATATATATATATATATATATATATATATATAACCTGATTAAACAAGGAGAACAATCATATACTTTTAGAAATTTTAAAATATCATTAAAATATGTACAGGAAGTAGAAATACCTAAACAGTTCCAAGTTATTCTTTCAATAATGATAATAAAATTTATAACACGTGCATTATTTTTCTTTAAATTTGGCACTGGATGGTGAGGTGTGACTTTTCTGGGTTGACACAGAGAAAGCAGAAAATTCAATATTATTAGCCAATTGTAATGTACTACATACAGACCAGGTATTGAGTGATTAATATATAAACTGTATCATTTAACTATCAAAAGTGTTTTAGAGATTAACTTGCCCAAGCCAAAGTTGCAGCCAGGCAAGAAACACATAAATACAGACACACACACACGCACACAGAGCCAAAAGACAGCTACGTGTCTGCTTGGTAATCACCCTATCTATGATATTCCTCTACCATCTCTAGTCTAGCACAGCTAAAAGTAATTATAAAATAAATATAGAAATTTAGCTGTGGGAGTTTTAAGCCAATAGATTTTTATGACTCGGAGAAACTATCTTGTTTGGGAAAATACAGTGGATCGGCAAACAGTTGATTAAAAAAAAAAAAAAAGTGTCCAAAGAGAGATGACTTTTTACAGTGATAAAAATGTGCTTGTCATAGTATGATTTTAAATATATTTGCTTTTTGATAATATTTGCTTTTTGATAAAAAATAAATATCAGATTAAAAGCAGCTGAGTCTACTGGAATGCAGATAATCATATAGATATTTCCATGTTTTTGTACCAAAAGTAAACAATAAATTAGGATTTGGCTTAATTTGGTTTTAGGCAAGTTCAACAGATATTTTATGCCTAGTCTACAAAACAGGAGATTGGGTCTTTTCAGAGATAATTGATGAAGAGATTATTTAATCTGGAGGGTTTTAGTATATTAAGGATCAAACCTTCTATTGCGTAAAATAATTTTTTTAACACACTTTTGTGTGTAAAATATGAGCAAACTAAAGTAGGTGAGCTTCCTTTTATGTTTTTTCCCCCCAAAATTTTAGAGCTCACAACCTGGTTTGAAAAAACCAGCAACCCCCTCTGCTGGTTTTCATAGATACGAAGATAGTGGCCCAAAGCACTTAATGATTTAACAAAGGTTGTAAAACACAGGTAATATCTGCTATGTCACGACTGAGAATTCATGGACTGCCCCTGCTGGGGATGGCTCTGTGGTACCTGGGTAGAAATGTAGAAATCCCACAACTTACTAAAGAAAAAAACAGCAACTGACTTTCCTGACAACCTGCTCTGTAATAGGAACAACAGGCAGAACAGAACATCACTCTCAGCACCAGGAAAGGGAGAAGATGACAGATGAGGAGTTCAGAAGCAGAAAGAGCAAGGGGACAAGGTGTTCAAAGATGTTACAGAAGAACATTTCCGGAAGGAAGGGATGTGGGAGGCAATTGCTTGTAGTTCAGCGATTGCCCTTTTTAAGAAGAGAGCATTAACAAATCAAGAAGGAGAAGAAAAATGCAATAAAGAATAAACAAACAAACAAAAAGACCTGGTTCCTGTATAGAGAGCTTTAAAACTCTCTAAGATAACTAAGATACTTAAATAAGAGATTCTAAAACAGTAGAAAGACATCTCTTCTTCCTAGAAAGGTACATTAAGTATCATAAATATGTATATACTAGTGTTTCCTAGTTAAATTATGTCACCTCAAATCAGTTAAGGGTGTGTGTATATATTTATATACAGTCACAATACTGCAGAATAATGTATATTTTCATCCTGTTTAATGTGCATATGCATAAAAATGTTTGGAAAGATACACACTATGTATTAGTTGCAATGATATTTAAGAATTGGGACTGGACCTGCTATGGTGTACACTTGAAAGTGATATAATGTATGATAGCTATATTTTTAATAAACATCTTTAAAAAATAATTGGGGCTGGAATAGGGAATTATAGAGGTCTTATCAACTATTTAACACATTCCATGTCCTGCTTGATTTTTTATAACTATAATTATATACTGTTTTTACCTACTAGTTTCATAATAAAGTGAAAACCATAGGAGGGTAATAAGCTCAAATATAACCAAATACTATTGTTTTTCTTGTTTAAATTGACTTCACTGCTATCCTGGAAGCTGATCTCTCTCTCTCTCTTTTTTTATAGTAAGAATAATGGGCAGTAAAAAGAATGTGAAGCTTGCAGATTAATGCTAATAAAATGTGAACAAAGTCTGTGCAGAGCAGCAAAGATGAAATCATTCCTCAATTTTTCCCATTATTTTGCTAACAATCAGGTGATAAGATGCTTTTACTATACCCTATAACTCTCAAAAAGAAACAAGAAGGTATTTTGAGAAAATGTAAGCACCTGATCTTGGATGGATTGTGTATCTTTTACCTTTATATCATTGTATAGTAAACATTTTCGATCATCAGGGTTATATTTTTTCCTTCCCTAGTTTGTTCCTGAGGTTCATCAACATTTAGCCTTCATTGGTAAGACCTCCCATGGATGACCATGTCCTGATCCCCAGATCCTGTGATTATATTACCTTTTGTGTCAAAGGGGAATTTAAGTTGCAGATGACAGTAAGGTTGCTAACCTGTTGACCTTATAATGTGATTTTTCTGGATTATCTGGGTGGGCTCAGTGTAATAACAAGGGTCCTTAAATTGGAAGATGGGGGCTATCTGTAGGTAAGACTAAAGCAGTGTGACGTGAAAAGGACTCCATCTATAGTTGCTGGCTTTGAAAATGAAGGTAGGGGCCATGGAATGTGGGTGGTCTCTAACTTGGAAAAGGCAAGGAAAGGGATTCTCCCTCAGAGCCTCCAGAAGGATCACAACCCTGCCGTAGTGATTTTGTCCACTGAGACCCATTTCTGATTACTGATCTCCATGAATCTAAGAAAATGCACGTACACTGTTTTAAGCACTAAGAGTGTGATAATTTGTTATGACAGTGATAAAAAAACTAATATACCAACCTAGAACACCTGTTGTAGGTTGCCTCCCCACTTCATCTTCCCCTAACCTCCTAGCCTACCTACCAGGCTGGCCTGGCTGTCTCCTTTGAGCTCGCAGACTCCTGTCCCCACCCTGCATTGATTTCTCTTAGTGCAGTAGACAGGAGTTTGAGGATAAATCCTCACTGGTCTGAGGCCCCATCCTTTAACTTCTTGAATGTCTGTGATGATTGCATCGGTAGTTCAGGGATGCTGTAAAAATACATTGAGTATGACTATAGATGGCTGTGTGCACATAAAGCTATTTTTTTAGGATATAATTTTACTACAACTTAGAGTATTCTAGTAGCTAATATTGTATGTTTACTATGTTCCAGACTTTGCCGTGTATCTTACATAGATTGATTTCATATAATATTTGAAACAACCCTAGAGGTTGGGTGCTATTGTTTGGACTACTATCATCATTCCTGATATACTTATTAGAAAACTAAACTAAAGCACAGAGAAGTCACTGACGGACTTCAGGGTGGTCTGCTTTCCTGTCTTATTTTTAACCTTGGCAGTTTGCCTCTTGAGCCTGAGTTCTTAATCAACACAATCTGACAGGTCTTCAATATGTCCATATAAAAAAGTCTACCCCCATCAATCACCTGTGAAGCTGCAAGGGGAGGCTTTAGCTAAAACTGTGAAGGTTATCATACCCAGAATGGCAGGTCCTGCCAAGGGAGTGGATGAAAGGTGAAATCACGTCACAGCCAGCAAGATATATTGCAGGGTAGCCTCCAGCCCGGAGTTTGTGGCGTGTTTCCTCCTGGAAGAAATGCATAGGATTGAAGACAATCCGACCATGTACTCCTGTTCGCATGTAGCAGGAATCCAAAGTTCATAGTCTTAGGAAGCTACCAAAATGTTCTTGGTTATAATGGCTCCAGAGTGACAGAAATGGGAGGGCTCCCCCAGAGGTTGTGGTGGACATTACTGTGCTCCAGTGGACGCCCAGGTCAGGCCCGGGCCTCCCCGCACCTCGGCGTTGGGAGCACTTGCTGCAGGCAGCTCCCAGGACACCCCTCAATGGAGCATCGCCTTGGGCTTAAGCCCAGATCTCATTTTATTTCTTCTTCTGCACTCGAAACATTTGGCTCCAAAAAAAGTTTGTTAATTGGCTATCAGCTCCTTTTTCTGCGGACTTAGCAGTTATCTACATTACTACCAAGGAAGAGGAAAGAGATAGGAAAAGATTTTTCTAAGCGTGATAAAAGTTTTGACCTTTCTTTACCCTAGACTTAACATTTTCAGCCATCTGATTATTCTCTGAGTCACAATTTATAAATTCAGATGTTTAACCAAATAACATTTTTTTTATTCAGTGATTTGAAAGAGAAGCTTTTAATATTTTCCAGATAAATTATTTCAACCATTCAGAAGGTAAAGTGGTTACATAACCTAAGTGGCAATAATATTGTGAATGGGCTGTTAATAGAGGAAGATAATTATGACATATGTCATATGTCAAAATACAACTTTCTTGGAGAGAAAAGTAGCAGCAGTATCTACTCAAATTATACAATCTATTTAACCTTTCTTTGAAAAGTGAACGTAAGAAAAATTTTGCCTGATACATACTGAAAAATAAAAACAAAACCCAGAGTACTCATAAAGGTTATGAACTTTCCAATATTGCTTTTTCTCCAGACATTCAACCGTTGAATATGCATTCTCCTAAGACAAACTCATGGAAGGAGACTCCAAATACTAGAGTGAAGGTTGTCTCAGTTCACTGGATGTGAACAGAAAAGAACTGCTATAATATTCATAAGCCAAAGTTATACCGAAAAGATTTTTTTCCATAAAAGCAGAACACAGCATTTTATATTGCATCAAACTACAGAATGTATTCATATTCAATAAGCCTAGTTGTGTTTTATGATTAAAAATAGTATAAGGTTCTGTATGAATGACATTCTTGATGTACTTGAAGAAAATAAATGTTTAATGACACGAAATCATAAAATTTAAGGGCACTTTTTAAAAAGCAGCTATTCTTAGAGAATTTAAATTTAATGTTATAAAAAACAATATTATTTAGGCAGGTAAGAAGTTCAAATTTTTACCTTTAATTTGGCAGTTTAACGTCAGTTGTCTGTTTGCTTTTATCTCCTCACTTCTTTCAAAAGGAAACAGTGTATCTGTAATCTCATTGCAATCATTAAAATATCCTGAAGGGAATGGAGGAGCAGGTTCTGAGTCTTTCTAGTCTTGACATTTTCAGCCCCTGCAGAGAGGAATTAGAGGAACGATTGCAAAGAAGGTTACTTTCAAAGTTTACCTAAGAGCTATACAAACCGAAATCATTTCAGCTAAAAGAAAAAGGAAAAAAACCTCATACACCCAACTGAACTATGTATATACTATCCTGAAGGTACATATAAATGCCTATCCATAACTGTATTTGTGGCCATGCCTATCTATCTATCTATAAGATTAATTTTTTGCCATAGAAAGGGAAACTAATCCCTACATTATTTTTCATATTTAATTTGAAACTTGGGCCTCTTAATGGAAACAGAATAAAGTATTTATTAAAATAGTGAAAATATTAAGCAAGAGATATAGAAAGTGCCTTAAAATTTAAATATATTGAGATTATCTCTGAATATGCAGCATTTATTAATTTATATAAAATGAAAATATCAAAAAGTCTAAACAGCAGGAATCTGAGTAAATATGGAGAATACAGTCAGATTCCATATCAACTCAGATTTAAAAAGTTTTCCACTGTTTCAGAATAGCATAAAATGCAGTTTCTTACTATTTGTGCTATTTGAAAATATAGCTAGACTAATGGAGAAGTACTTCCTGAAACTCACATAGCTAGCGGTTTACCTAACCATGTCACCAACTTTCACAGAGGTGAAGCCAAGGCAGCAAACCAAAGGTCTTCATTAATTTCTACCCTCCGTTTTCATCAACATTCTTTGATTTCAAAGCCAAATTTCAGTGTGATGGTTTAAGAGGAAAATGGTGGATAAGCAAATATTCTTCATATAACAACACAGAAAAGCCAGCTTGATATTTTTCACAGTTATTATAGAACATGTTGTCAGGAAAAGACCACCGATTGAAAGCTTTTCTTAGTTACAAGTTGATTAATAACATTTAGAACTTGAAGCAACACGTAAGCAGCAATTTGTTAACTGCCACCTGTGGTTGGAAGCATTATCAATCATCACTTGGGGTGCTATTCATGTGATCCATGAAACTGCACTGGAGAAAATTCTCAAGACCAACACACTTCATTGCATCCAAAGGTGACAGTGGGTCCTGCCTATCACCTTAGGATGGTATGTACCAGTTTCTACCATCTTTTGATCTCAACGAACGTACTTACAGGCCACTAGTAACCCAGAGCAAATGTTTAAACATTATTTATGTTTAAAGTGTAAGACTAAACAAGGCACATCCTATATATTAAGCATATTGGTATTTATGCACTATTACTAATGTACGGTATGAACCTCACTAAAGAATGAATTCAAAGGTAACTATGTTAAAAGAAGTTTAGAAATAGTTCCTTTCTCAGACATAGTACAATCTATGCGTGTCGAATGGAAAGCAATAATAGTGATTCAATTGTTTTTGCTCGTTGTGTAACGCTAGCTAGAAAAGGGTTTTCTTTTCCTTGAGTGATATTTCTAGATGAAGTGAAGTGCCTGATAATTTCTTTTAACATATTTGCTAAGCTGAATTCAGCCCCCTGATTCATTGTAACAGCTTCAGAACACCATGTGAGAATAAAAAAATGAGTAAAAAGGCAGTATAAAGGAAAATTCAAAGCATGCCATTTGTTAGAATCTGTGTTTTTGTTTGTTTGTTTTGCAAGCATAGCACTTCAAGCTCAATAGTATTCTAAAGCCTCCAAAACTTATAATGGTTGCAATACACATATTTTTCTCTCTAAAGAATGGGGCAAAAGATAATGAAATGATAATATCAAAATACTGCAACCGGTTTAAAGTGGCCACATGCCCACGTGGTTCTGAAACACTCTATATAAGTACTTCCTGTAGAACAATCACATATTAAACTCAAGGAGTAAGGAAAAAAATTATAAAAGCGAAGGAGGAATACTGAATACTGTAGGCTAACACTCTATTCAAATCAGCGTTTCATTAATCCAACTTGAATAAACTTAATTCTCTCCTACATCGTAATCAAGACAGCCTTGAAATGACAGAAACTTAGAGACAAAGTTTAGGAGTCAGTGAATTCAGCAAAGCCAATCTGTTCCTTTATATAAATAATTACATCAGTACTAAAGGCCTGTTCTACTACACAGGTGTACAATCTAAAACATTTTTAATATAGTCATTAGATGTACATGGAAAAACTGTTACTTTTCACATGACATACACAAGCTCACGTCACAGTATATTTACTTGTTGGCTTACATTGGGTGGAAAGAAGAGATCTAACACTCTGAAGTTTGTTTGTTTTTTTTAGCTCTCGAGGAGTTGATCTGTGGTTCTAGTGATAGATACGGTTGAATACAAAGTTTATTTTTTGCTTCACAGACCCTTTTGGTGTTTTTCTAAGTGCTAGAGTGTCTTCCAAATCTTGCTTAGAAACCAGTGAGATAGTAGTACTCTCCTGTTTCAATAGTGGAAACATGAAGGACCAGAGAGGTTAAGTGACTGACTTAAGCAGACAAGCTTCTGAGAACTAGCATCACAATCCTTTTACTTTGCCACCAAAACATATTTTGACCTTTATTCTTGTAGCAGTTCAATATTTTTATAGTCCCTGTTTTAAAAGGACATTTATCTACACTTTTAAATATTGGAATTTGTTTATGCAATAGACTTCGTTGTAAGATGAAAGAATGCAAATTTATAATTAAAAAAATTAATAACTATGGAACTGGGGCTTTGTTTAATCTTTTTTAATATCTATCTAGAATCATTTCAGAGTAGGACATTTCAAACTATAAAAAAACACTGTATTACATAATTAGTTACAAATTTAGATGTGTTGAAAATTTTGAAATTTCAGGGAATGTATTAAAATCCAATCAGGAGAAAAATCAATAAACACATACAAAACATTAAAAAAACTCAAACCCACGTATACTTTTGCTTTTGATACACACATATATTAAGTGTCAAATGACAAACTAGAAAAGTTAACTTACAAATAACAAACCAGGAAAAATTTTCAACATGTAAAAGATTTTTTCCCCATGATTTGCAGAGATTAAACAAAGCAACAAGTAAAGTAAATGTTTGTGTGGGTGTGTTTATGTGCATTTATGTGTATGCAGAAAAATAAATACTAATGACAATACTATAATGCAAAGATGTGATAACACAGGTTTTCTAATTTGATAAAACAACACCTCAACATCACTTGATATCAAAGTGCCCATAACTTCTACCACATAACAAAGAATATAAAAGGACATTTCAATCTGCTAGTATATCAGGGATGGGGATGATGCAGCAGATTCAATTGAGCGACAACTACCAGTAGGTTTGGAAATACTGGATTCATAATACACGAAGACCTCACATAGAACTAAATGTCTTTACAGAAACATGTGAAGGTATGCAATGACTTTTCCTGGGAAATCTAAAAGTTTGAAACCATTTAAAAAGGAAAATTGGATTAAGATGTCTATAGGTCACATGCATGTAGAAAAATAATTTTTGTGATTCTAAAAATAGAGTGCTTTACTGTCTCATATCAATAAAGTCAAATCATGAATTTAGATTAATAAACAAGTATTTGAGATTTATTTAAATCAGTTATATGTCATATTACTAATATTAGTGATAAATATAATCCCTGCATAAAATAATTTTGATGAAAGCAAAATCATTCTTCTACTTGCATTTCTAAATATTGGTTAAACTTAGAGGAAATACAGATGTCAGTTTGAATTGGTTTTGGGTACACTGGGTTAGATGAAAACATCTAGGGTCTAGATATTCATTGTACACAAGACAAAAGCTAATCAAAGTTATTAGTAATATATGGCATGACAATAGCTTTTGTGATAAAATCTTTTTATTTTTTTATTTTTTTAGGATATTGGAAAAGTAAAGCACTACATCTCTTTCTATACACAAATATAGGAATGGTTCCATTCAATGAAAGTGATTATTTCTATTGAGACAAAATCCCCATAGGTCAAACTCTATATTAAAGCTTTCAACATTAAAAACTGGCCTGTTTCTATGGAGGTGACCAAACATGGACATAGCATAACCCAAAGTGAAGAAATTGCCTAGTGGGAATTTGATTACAGTTCTAGGTGGTGTCATTGTTTAGATATTGTGGTTTATTTGGGCTTATTTCCCTCTGGTTTTTGAGAGAATTTAAAAAGCATTTTAAGTTAGCTATCAATAGAAGCCAAAAGGACATGGGAATAGCATTAGTATAGATAATCAATGAAAATTCTGATTTTTTTCCCCTCTAAGAATAAGATCAGCATATTTGGAAACAGGGAAAAAGCAAAGCTAATTGATATAAAATATTCCAGACATTTTCCTCAAAATTGCAAGAAATAACAAAAATTCACTTGAGCTCATAATCTTGAGCCTTTTTAGGTATAAGTTCTGGTAGCAATGCTATTAAAAAGTAACAGATCAAGTTTCCTTTCTGCAAATAAGGTTTGGCATAGATTTCTGAACTTTGTTCAATAATAACATAATTACTAGAATAAGCTAATTTCAGCATTGAGACATAATATTTGTGCAGATACTTTACTCTCCTCCTAAAACTTATTTGAAAAAAACAAATATTGCTATGCCTTATTCTTTCTCACAGACCTCTCATCCTACGTGTTCTCTATGTTTAGGACTAAGACTCATATGAACATTTTTATTTCCTCTCCATTTGCTTATAAAGCACACATTAACTTTATTCACACGATGTGGCTGATGTTAAAACTCACAGGGTCTCTTATTGTTATGCCACTGAATAGGTGCCGAGGTATCCATAATGACATGTAAAAGAACTGATCTATAGTACTAATCAATATATATGCTGTAGTAGCTCTTCTTATACTATGGGGTCATAATCTATCCCATAGTATATCTGTACAGTTTTTGTTTATTTTTATAGCTGCCGACCTTCCTCTCATCACAACCTACTATATAGATGCTTATAATGAACCTACTACATCCCTTTGACTATATGATTAGAAAGAACCAGACAGCCTAGAAATGCTGTGGCAGCAATGATTGAAAGTAATTTTCCTGATGATACAGAATATAAATCATGTTTGATTTATAATGCAATTAGAAAAGTATGAGATAACAATTTAAGTGAATTATTGTATCATACTAAGGAGAAATGTATATTTACATACATATTTTTTTTAAACACACTATCCTACCACATTTCTTCTAATCAAAGAGAGAGAGAGATAAAATTTTGGTTTTCACACATTTTTCTGCTCATGGTTGCCACAAAACCTGATTTGTTGTGACGATGCTCAGAAAAGTACAGCTGCCCAGGCCCTAGAAAGATGTCATTGTCTTGGAGTCCTCTCTTTTTGTGGAAGCTGTCTTTACCTGCAAGGACCACAGGGCAACCTTACCAGCTCCCTCTGAGCAACTTTATTCTTACTAGTCAAGAACTGGTCGTTTTTCTGTGTGTGACATGATAACGCTGTTGCTCTTCTATTCAAAGAACTCTATGGAATTAAGAAAAATAAATACAAGAAAGCAACCCTGGGAAATACTTCCTGGTTAGATCTTGTTTACAATAAAATTCTGCCATCTAAGCAATGATGAACTAGACCCATTAGCAATTAAGGCACCCATTACCAATTAAGAGACCCAAGATTGCTCAATGACCTGAGATCCTCAGAACACCCTGGGGGATTCTGTAAATCAAGGGTGTCCAACCTTTTGTCTTCCCTGGGCCACAATGGAAGAAAAACTGTTGTGGTTCACACATAAAACAAACTAACACTAACAATAGTTGATGAGCCAAAAAAAAAAAAAGGCAAGGAAATCTCACAACGTTTCAGAAAGTTTACACATTTGTGTTGGGCCACATTCAAAGTTGTGCAGGCTGTGGGTTGGACAAGCTTGCTATAAATGATCTGATCTGAGTGTGGCATGCCTTGATTTCTTTATGAAGTAATAATCCCCACCCCAACGCCTTCAGCTCCCATGTCACTGAAATTATAATTTTTGAATCATTTTCCTACCCAAACTTCTAACCTCTGAGTTACCCACCTTTTCCGACTGTGCCCAGGCTCCTGCAGACTGTGAGATTAAATTGCACATTGGAGCGAATTGGTGTCACCATGCTTGCTGGACACCTAGTGGCAGCTAGACTCCACTGCTGCTCCACAGTATGATTACACCCACTGGCCAGGTCCCCTAACTGTTCATCCCAGCAACGAGTTTAAATCTTTATTATTCCCCTCACAGAACCTACCCTGCCACCGGCCACTTTTGTTGGCTAATACTTTCCCCTCTTTCTTCATATAGAAAATTGAGGCTATTAACCTATTATTCATTATGTTTGCCTGAGTATCCTCTAGAATCTCCTATTAAAATATAGATAGAGCCCCTTTTTAACCTAACCTCCCTCTTCAGTTACTGTTTTATCTTTCTCCATCCTTTCATTGCCAAGTTGTTTGGAGCAGAGTTTAAACTCACTAGCATATTTCACTTCCATTTAAAAATTTAATCTACAGCAAACTGACTTCCACCCCCATCAACTTCACTGAAAATGTCTAAGTTCTTCAATTACTGTCAAAATGCCAAAGAATTCTCCCCAACCCTCATTTCACTTGAAGTCTCTATAGCACTTGCATTTATTTTTAGAAATATGTAATAAGTGTATTTCTATTATAAATATTATACTTTTCTATTGCAGAAACTTTCAACTACATATAAAGATGGGAGAAAGAAAGAAAAACATGTATGTATGTATGTGTATACACACACACACACACACACATATTTACCACTGACATTAAAGCAGCACTTAACATTTTCTTATTATTGATATAACATATTTCTTCTCAGGACTTGCTCTATGCATATATAGGCATTTTGTACAGGTTTATAATTATGCATTTGTGTTTAACATAATATCATAAGCATCTCCCCATGTTATCCAGTAATCTTCAGAAAATATTTTAAGGCTGCATAATTTTCCATTATATGGAAAAGCATAGTTTTATTAATTTTGCCACAGAATGTAAACAATGAGATATGTTCCTGTATTATTAAGTCTTTGATAAACTTGATTAGATGGTTGCAGAGGATTCTGTACTATGGTGGTGTAATAATTTAGTTAATTAATATCCTTCTGCTAAGCCTTTAGATTGCTATCAAATTTTTGCTATTATAAATAGTTCTGTAATGATACCACAGAACCCAAGATCAACTTGAATCTTAAATTTAGATATTTGCCACCTCTTCCAAAATTAGAATACAGACTTCTCCCTTTAATATATATATAGATTTTAACCACAGACTTTCTCATATCTCCAGAAGGATGTGTGATTAAAGCCTGTACCTGCTGGATAACAGAGTGGGGAAAAGCATTGTTGGCAAGGGGCACAACTAAACATTGGAATCTATTATTAAGAAATGAAAGGACTAATGTTGGGAGTAATCAGTTTACATACCACCCACATGTAAAATTATAAAACATAGTTCACTCCAGAAAACGACTTATTTAAAAAAGAAATAATGGGGAAGCCGGGATGGCTCAGTGGGTTAAGTGCTCACTTTGCAGCCCCAGGGACCAAGGATCGAATCCCGGCCCTGGCCCATGCGGACTCATATGCTGAACTGGGGAGTGCCCCCAGTTCGGTTCTCACCGGGGTGAGACCCCGGCCCAGTTCCTGTCCTGTGCAGCCCCGTGCCCACCTGTGGAATGAAACTATGTGGAAAAACCAATGATGTGCAACTATGGAGACTGTTCTGGGCCCTCCCCCTGCTCTCTGTATTTCTCTATCTCTCTCTCTCCCTGTCAAAAACAATAAAAATAAATCTTAAAAAAAAAAGGAAATCTTAAATAAAAAAGTAAGAAAGGTGGTTTTGGGGAATGAGAGATTTCTGAAAGAGTCTTATCAAGGAGATATCTTTTCATTTGCCTAGATATTTTTTGAGGGGGGAGGGGGTTACAGAGATGTTTTATTATATCAAACGGAGCTTACACCTTTGAATTATTGCACTTACCATATGCATCAATGAAGACTATTTCTGACAGTATTTTAAAATAAATTAGCTTAGATTGAGGAGGAAACAGAAAAATGCTGAAAAACAAAGCCTTTCCTAGCTTAAGTTATTGCAGACAAAGCTGGCTTTTTAAACATAGTCTTTTAAAGATTCACAAAAGGCTGGAAGCCACTATCTTGTTCAGTATTATTCAAGACTTTTACTAATTAAGACTGCCTTTTCTACTAAGCTTGAAGGTACTGTGGAGAAAGCTGATTGTCAAGGGTAAATGGAGATTGTAAATCATTTAGTTTCAGTCCTGCTCTGAATCCTACCTAAATAATTAGCAGTCTCTATAGCTGGAACAGAGCAGCAATAGAAGGAAGAGTCTCTGTTGGTCCATATGGAAAAATAAGATGGGAGCGAGAGGGATGGCGAAGAGAAAATCCTGTTTGAACATAACTAACACATGGAGCTGATACAGCTCCTGAAATTATACTGATGTAAATGGAAAAAACTATGGAAATAATAAATTTTAATTTTCCACTTTTATTTATAAGGAGCTAATCCAGGAAGACAGACTCTTTGTTTAATTGATTCATTTAATGACCTAAAAATCGGTAAGTGTGCTTCAAATTCAATAACTGATAAAACCCTGTTTTGATCTGCTACAGCATACATTTCCTGAGATCTTTGGCAACCCAAATAAATATAAGTAAGTAGATTTGCTGAATCTTTTATCTCAAGATCACCCCAAAGTAAATGGTGTTATAGGAAAGGCTTTGACTGAAGCACCCAGATATAAAAGATGTTGTATAATAAAGTGTTTTATGAGTCAGATTAAGATGTAGATAACAAAAGGAAATGCTAAGAACTGAAACTCAGTTTGTGGAGAGAATATGGTTAGGAGTTTTAGTTACATAGAAAGGAGATCTGTGAAGATGATTTCTTCAGAGAAATGTGTCCCACTCACTGACACACAGGAGGAAGGGGAATGTGAGTTGATTTAAGTTTATGAGTGTGGGGACGGGGAGGGACATTATCTACCTCTTCTATCTTGAGGGTAGAAGGTGAGGCTGCCTCATCTTTCTTGAAGGGGGAAAATGGTGGAATGAGATCTGACTCCTGCAATGAAAATTTAGAGGTCCACGAAAGGAGGAAGGGAGGATGGAGGCAGGATTTTACAAAGGTGGCTGCCTAGGAATTGTCCTGCAAATTTGCTGAGTAGGGATCATAGGACAGGTGACAGTTTTTCATGAACCAGATGTGGTCCTGGAGGTAGGGAGAGTCAGCCTGGATCTATTTGGATACTTGAACCAGTAAATCATCTGGGAAGAAGGTGGAACTCCCACAGAGAGTCTTTGTGGCTTGAAGTTCCTAAAAACTAGGGGTGAGAGGAGGAGTGGCAACAGGTATCTCTCAGTAACCATCACCCAGATTGCAGTTCAGCGCAACCAGCAGATGGACAGGTGAGGGGAGCTTTGAAGAAGTTATGAAAACACCCATGAAAGAGAGAGGATCTGCTTTAAATATCTTCCAGGTCTTCAGAGAATGAAGCCAACACATGACAGTGCCAGTTAACTAGGAACTGTCCTACCACCTGTTTCTCTCTTCCCTGGCTTTCATCAGATATGGTAGCATTAGAAGATTGGGGGGTGGGGTAGGGGGGTGAGTAACACAGAGAGGAGGTGCTTATTATCCCTCTCATGTCACAGGTTTCCATTTCTATCATCCCACTTGGAAGAACAAGGGAATAGCAGACGTACTGGTTAATATTTTTGACTAGACACTTTTATTTACCTAAAGGAGGCTATTCTTTATATCTTAAGGGAGCCACGGAGGTTTCTATTATCTACAAATGAGGAGAAAAGTATGGAGTCAAGATTCAAATATACCTGAGCTTCAGGTAGCTTTGAAGGCCCTAGAAGTGATCTGAGAGAATCATATGTTCCTGTAAAATCTATAAAAGGAAGATGTTTTAGTCACAATTACTGAAGATTGGTTTCTCCTTTCAGTTTCTCCTGTCACTCTTATCCTCCTGTCAGAGGACTGTGAAGAGCCTATAGCCATTTTAAGGTAGTCTTAACTTTGAGATAAATACTGATATTTGTTCAACATTATATAAATCATACCAAAATTAAAAAAAGGACCATAACGGTAAACTATAGAGAAAGATGGGATTGACTCAATACTATTACGGTATATGACAAAGTGTTGGGTTTTTTTTTTAAATCATGTTCCTAGTAATATCTATAGACTATCAAAGAGAATATACAATGGATAAAAGATATTTTGCATACTTTGTAAAAATGTTTTTGAAAGGGTGCTCTGTTATGAGATTCTGAAGCAACTACTTCATGACTAACATTTCCAAATGATATTTTGTTTGTAAAGTGTTTTTAGAAAGACAGAAATCATTTACAACAATTGGGTTCCAAGACTGGATGGATGCATACGAGTATAGTATGAACACTCAAAAGTCACAATGATACCACAGACTAAATACGGCTGCATTTACTTGGCTTGCACACAAATAAATATGCACAGATTGGACCAACATTTTTAAGTAAAGATGAGAAACAGTATTCAGTACAATTGTGAGATACTGAAAGCCTAACTGTAGTCATCTAATTCTCAGAGAAAGAGGTTTCCTTTTTTCTTTTTTACTTTGGCCTGCCTATTTATTTATTTATTTATTTATTTATTTATTTGACAGGGAGAGTGAGAGATACAGAGACAGAGACAGAGAGAGAACTGAACTGGGGTAGCTCCCAGCTCAGCACATGGTTCCGCACAGGCCGGGGCCGGGGCCAGAATTCGATCCCCGGTCCCCGGCGCTGCAAAGTGAGCGCCTAACCCATTGAGCCATCCCGGCTTCCCTTATTTATTTATTTTTATTAGTTTCAGGTGTACAAAACAACATGATTAGACATTTAACACACCTCACAAAGTGATAACCCCAATAAGTCTACTACCCATCTGACACCTTACATAGCAATTACAATGCCATGGACTATATTCCCTAGGCTGTACTCTATATCCATATACATGCACACATATGTATGTATGTATACACACACATGTATTTATACATACATATACACACATATGTATTTATATATACATATGTATATACACGTGTGTGTGTGTATGGGTTGTCCTGAAAAAAAAAATGCAGCCATTGTCAATACAATCAGAATGGTTACATAGCTGGATACTTTTCAGATAGTCAATCATCTATCTGTTGTATTTGACATTCAATGTTACTTTATATTAGTTTCAGGTATACAGTGCAGTGGGTAGGCATTTATAGAGGTCATGGTAACAAGACACATTCTCAGAACAATAGAAATATCATAAAATCATGGAATTTAAGTGCAGAACATGATTCATTTTTGCACTACCACTTGAAAAAATTAAAGTGAGAAAAGATCAGATGTATTTATCAAAAGCATTTTACAAATAATTATTACAAAAAAGAGAAATACTGTACAAATTGAGATATAGCTACTTTAAAAATACAGAAGATACTGTTACAGATTCTTTGTGGAATGTGGCAAATATGGAACAGCTGGTAATTATTGTATGCTACCATTAAAAGGGAAACACTGCATTTTTCTAGATTTTTTTCACAAATAAAACCATCTGTCACTTTTTTTTTTTTTAACCAAGTGGAATAGTATGGATGGTTGTAACTTCTGGGTGGACAACAAATAGCTCTTAGGAAAGTGCAGAAAATGGGCTGTAATCGTGCTTTTAATAACATCAGTCTGTGCCCCGCGATGACATCAGCAGGAAAAGCGGTGTAAACACATTCCAAAATACTGTCTTTCCGTAAAAGAATGAGGACAGGCACAAGAGCTGACAAAATCAAGTTTGTCAAAATGCGGGAAATTAACCACAGGGGATAACAGAGGAGGAGGTTCTGATTCAAGAAGTCAGCTTTTTCCCATTGTAACTTTCCACAGTCCCATTGCTCAGGTGAAGAAGGAAGGGACATGGCCACTGGGTGCGGGGGTGGCCACTTCCATTGGCAGAGAAGACTTATTAGAATTTATTGGCTCAATGTCCCAGCCTCATCGGGTCTTCGCACAGGCCCCCACCCTGACTCACAAGGCCTCGTTCTTTACTAGACAATGCTGCCCTTTCCCAGTAGACTCCTGCAAGACTGCAAGTTCACCTTGCGTGGTAACTCTGCCGATTGCAGGATGAGGTTCTGTGTTTGATTTTCAGCCATTTCAGCCCTGTGTATATGGGGTCTCCTCCAGGGCACATGAAGAAGCTTTGGGATTATGTGGTGCTTGACCTGGGAATTCCAATCCCTGTGCCCATCCTTTTCTTTCACCACTGTCCAGTGACATGAAGAGCAACCAGCCAATGTCATCGTATTCCTTAGTTTTTCAATAATGTTAGAAAGTACTGTAAATGCAGTCCCTTAGATTAGGAGTTTCCCATGCAGGTATTTTGCATATTGCTCTAAACAGCTCATACCACAGACTATCAGTACTCTCTTTTCTACTGCAAATAGTCTTTAGCATCTTTTAACCTACGCAGATTACAGAGCCAATTATAAAAATCACAGAACCAACCAGAAAACTCATGCTGAAATGCCATTTCTAGAACCACTTCTAGTATCAAAATCTGTATCATTCAGGAGTGTCCTGAGAAACAGAACCCATTGGCTATGTATAGATAGAGAGAACAGTATTGATCAGGAGGGATTTGCGTGCAGGATTACGATAGCTGAGAAGTCCCATGGTCAGCTGTCTGCAAACTGGAGGCCCAGGAGAGCCCCTGGTGTGGTTCTGTTCCTGTGGACAGAAGGAACAGGGCTGCGAGGAGATAAAGGGGGAGAAAAGGAGGCCTGAGGATGAGGAGTACAGATGTCAAAGGGCAGGAGCAGAGGAATTTCCCGGGCTCATGTAGAGAGTGAACTCGCCCTTCCTTTACCTTTTTGTTCTCTTTGGGTGGATGATGCCCATACACCTTGTGGATTGGGTGATGCCCCAACAGATTGGTGAGGATAATATTCTTCACTCAGTCTACAGGTTCCAATACTAATCTGTTCAGAAACACTCTCACAGACACACCAGAAATAATGTTTGACCAGCTAGCTATCTGGGCTTCCCTTAGACCAACCAAGTTGACATGTAAAATTAGCCATCACAATGCCCGCACCTTGTTGTGATATCGTTCCAATTAATAACAACCACAAAAGAAAGATTTCCTTCCTGAGAGGAGGGTGGATTGGTCCTGAGGAGGTGAGAAGAATAAACCCATATACCAGGACCCCAGAATCATCCATCCAAGTGCCCAGATGCTACTGGGATGGTGGTACCCATGGTCACCATATACTTGTGCCTTCTGGAAGTATAGTGGTCAGTGAACTGCAGAAGAGAAAGGGACAGGTGTCTGCCTCACCTGCTGAGTGACAGGGACTTGCAGGAGCATTGGAGGATGAGAGCAGGGCCTTCCCCAGTCATATGAATAGAGGAGCTGGCCTGGGCTCTCAGACCTCGCTCTTCACAAACCCAGATGAACCTTTGCTGGAATTAGGGCTGCCAAACACCAGGCCGAGCAGGGGCCAGCAGCCTCAGGCACCTCAGCAGTGGCTAAGAAGGTCTGGCTGGTGGTTGTGTCAAGAAGGGAGCCACCCACTTGCCCATTGAGGCTGCTAGGTAGGGCTTCTTGATGGTCTACAAGGATGAGTCCTTTAGGCAGTCAGTCCATCAAGGAGAACCCATCCCATTCCCATGATGGGGTCAGGGCACAACATCACTGTTCCCATCTCACAATCTGGCTCCTGTCACCACAGTGAATGGGCACTGAACATGCTTCTGGACCTGCTTTGGTGGTACCAGGCCTGCTGCATGGAGAAGACAGAAGAATGTGAGCAAGCAGTACCATCTGGGCACTCCACCTTCATGGGCCACAGGTCCACACAGGGTGCAGGTGCTGCCTCCCCCAGGCTGACACTGGGGTTGCACTGAGCTGGCCTTCTGCATAGGTTACTTAACGATGGGAATCCCAGACTGGGATCAGTGGCCTAGATCCCAACTCTATGTGCGGAAGTCTCAGCTTTGGTGTGCAAAATCCTGGTGTATTTAAGTGCAGCACACATCACTCTTTGGAGTCAGTTTTCTCTGAGAGTCTTGTGCGAGGAGAACCACTGCAAAATTTGCCATTCAGAACTATGAAGTCCTCTGGCCTTGTCCCACTGCAAGGGGACTACAGATTGCCAGGCTTCTAGCATAGGCTACATCACAGCACAAAGCCAAGTCCATGAGCTAGGCACAGCCTGCAAACATGTGGTATGTGGTTTCCCCTGAACATCACTGTGATACTTATAGAGCACATAAGAGCAAATGAGACTCTACATGACAGGCGATAATGGTACTTTAAGGACAACTACAGCAATTAGGAAAAGGTGGGCTTCTAGGATGTATATATATTTATTGCATATTATTTCTCCACTTTTTAATTTGTATCTTACAAAGATACTTCCTTAGAAATAAAAAGTGTTTCCTAAAGAATCCTGCTCTTGCTGCTCATTTCCTATCTCAGAACACAACCGTCTGTATCTGAGAGAATGATGATCATTTTCTCAGCAATGAATATTGGTAATAAATACCCTCCCACCAATGAGGACATAAAGGATAAAAATAGAATACGGTAGTGCTAGTTTCCTGGATTGGGCTCAAACCTTTGCTATTTGGGTTCACAGGGAGAGCTCTGATTCCTCACACTGCTTTTGGCATATTTACGTGCAAGGGCATTGCCATCACTTGACTTCCCATGCCTCTTGTGTAAACCTGTTTTGGGTTTACAAAGTAGCATTCCATCATCACCTACTTCTAAAAGTCTGGCTTAGTGGAATTTGCTCAAGGTTACAGAATACACAAACTGCTCATTTGGGGATAAAACCCCCCTGTCTCATTCTTCCCAGTGTTGTAGGTGCAGATCACTGCTAACAACAGAAAGTGAATGAGGGAAATGGAATTACTACTCATCAAGAAGAAATGAACTCCCGATGTACATCACTATACGGAACAGTCTCAAAAACATCACACTGAACAAAAGAAGCCTGCCACACAAAGAGTACAATTCAGTTTCTTTGAAATTCTGGAAAAGGCATAACTACGAGAGAATGACAGAAAGCTTAACAGTTTTTGCCTATTCCCAAGAGTCAGGGGAATTGACTGCAAATGGGTATAAGGCAACTTTTGGGGATGATAAAAAATATTCTGTCTCTGAAGTGGTGATGGACAAAAGGGTGTATACATTTGTCAGAACTAACTGAACAGTACACTTAAAATGAGTACATTTTATTCATATGTAAGAATACTACAATAAAATTGATTAAAAAAAATCATATCCTTGAAGTAGGATTAAAGCACAACATTGCCTCTCATCCACATAATTTGACTGTATCATAATAATAAAAATCTTAAAAAAACCTAAAAAGATAGAAAAACAAATGATCAAGACACTTGAATGGATCCACTCCATCACCCACATTCTAAGAGGAAATTAATTAGAATCAATTTAACTTCTTCATCTCAGTACAAAAACAAACAAACGAACAACAACAAAAAGTGCTGTTGAGTCATATTACTTCTGGGGGGATATTCATTATTTGCTAAATAAATGGCAAACTGAAACAAAACCTTGCTCCAAATTCATGTTTTATCATCCCAGAAGTTTCACCTTGATAGTAAAATGTGAAATTATGTTTAGTTTTGTTTTTAAAGCTATAAATCAAGATTTTGTTTACCTGTCAATTTGTACATTTGCATAAACACAAATTAAATATGAGGAAAAAAGATGCATTGGTCTTAAAGAACTGTTACTTCACAGAAAACCAAAAACTATTTGAACATTTTGTTCCAGAAGCAAAATTAAGATCAACCCTCCACCCCACAGTCATCATAACATGTGTGGTAAAAGGAAAACATTCTTCATATGTTTTTTGAAAGTTAGTAAAGATTTGGTCGTAGTCCTTTCCCACCCACTATGGTCCTAACTCTCCCCTTTCTACTGAGTGAATACTCAACAGCTCTCATTTTCTCCAGGCACTCTGGGAGAATAAATAAAAGTCCTTCATAAATCTGGTCACACTCAATCTAATTTTAGTAATTAAAACGTCTAGTCCTGGGTAAGAGTAAGCCTTGAAACTTTATTCAGAGTTACAGCTCCTTCCTCCCCTCAGTTCTAGCCTACTACTGCTGGATACCTACTATGGAGAACGGAGAGCCATAGCCAGTCCCTTCTTTATTTCTTCACCAAATGCTGGTGCTCCTCTCTTCCATCATTATTCACTAGGCAACCCACGGCTCTTCTCGTGTTGGGGTGGCTGGACGCAATGTTGGGGGGACTGAGGAAAGGAACTGCATAGGTCTTGGTTGACTGATACTGCCAAACGATTTCATTGGTGGCTGATTGGGGCTGGCTCTCTCTTATGGGGCAGAGGGTCTCTCTGATATTACTTTCTAATACTAATAGTCCTTCCCTGGCTGCCAATGTAAGAGATGCCACTTAACTTCCGCCTCTAAGGCTCACTTACAAAGTACAGGAGGATACTGTCATATCAGATAAGAGACTTTATATTTTTTATGGAAAACTAAAAGTGGATAGAAAATTTTGGTGCAAGAAACAGTATAGAGGATTTCACATCCATAGGGATTATGAGGGTAGAGTAGAAAATCAACATGTCCTGCTGGGTAGAGTCCCAGAAGTATCTAGAGGTGGAGGGGGTAGGTATGGTAGAGGACAGCAACAAGACGTAGAGCAACAAAGACAGAGAATAGCAAAAGTGTTCTACTAAAAATGTTAATCCCTGAATTCCCACCAGTTTTTTCCAACCACATGTACTATACAATGAGAACCAGGCCAGTAACTAAAGAAGTCTTCATGCAAGTCCTGAAACACACAGTCCCCAAAAGGCTGGGCTACTAGGCTGGGTACCACCATCCTCTCTGGCCATGAGGCATCTCAGCATGAAGACTGTCTCCCCACTGGTTCAGCCTCAAATGAAGCCCTGGGAAACGTAGCATGCAGAGCTGTCCATTAAAGACCCTACTTCATTAAACATGGAAGGCCAACAAGGGATCACCAGACTTTTAAAGAAAACCAACAGTGTATTCAATGAGGAAGAATGAAATTAGTTATGTTAACTACATTTTAGCACTTAGTGAGTTATAACTGACTGAAAACCCATCTCAGATTTGTTTCTGCAACACACAAATAAGCATGCAAACAAACAAATATCTGTATTAATCTGCTAGGGCTGCCATAACTAACTAAGTACCTCAGATTGGGTGGCTTAAACAACATATTAGAGAGAGGCTAGAAATCCAAGATTAAGGTGTCTGCTAGGTTGGTTTCTCCTGAAGCCTTTTTCCTTGGCTTAAGATGGATACACAAATATCTTCGCTCTGTGTCTTCATTTGACCTTCTGTCTGTGCCTGTCTGTGAACTAATCCCCTTTTCTTATACAGATGCAAGTTTTACTGGATTAGAGTCCACCCCAATTACTTCATTATAACTTAATTACCTCTTTAAAGGCCCCATCTCCAAAAATAGTCATATTCTGAGGTCCTGGGGGTTAGAACTTTGACACATAAAATTTTGCAGGAAGACAAGTCAGCCCATGATATGCATTTGCTCAATTAGCTGCAAATGCTAAGTCAGCCCTGTAGCACAGGCACAGCTAGAGTCATGATGCCAATGGTAGCCTCAGCACAACCTCTCCCACTTTCTGTTCAGTGGATCATATCTTCAACTTACAATAGGCATACAGGCTATTTTTAAAGTAACCCATCTCTTTTAAGAAATCAACTAAGATGCACATCAAACTGTTCTATTAATCAAAATAAAAATTTGTTTTTAAAAATCCATCTCATTTGACCATCACTTCTTATGGTGTAGTTTTACCCAAGTAATGGTATCATTCTTCCCACCTGCACTCACTCTCCCTTGTACTGCAAACACAACGGTCCTTATTCATAAATCTGGCTGCTATTACAGCAGAGTGGATATAACTGGTCATGTGATCACCGTGTGGAGCGTGACATGTTTCTGTTTCTGTGAGGAAATGGGGAGGAGGAAGTGCGGAGGGAAGGACAGGATGATAATGCCTATCAGACCCTTTTGAGTCCTGTCTTGAGAGCAGAAACAAAGCAAAGAAGTAGACTTTCTCATAGCTCCTGACCTTGGTAGAGGTCACACATTACCGTTAGCAGGAGATCACATCTGGTTTTCTCAGTGTGTTTCATACTACCCTATAACAGAAACCCACGCTTACAAATTTAGAAGACTATATTTTTAAGACACGTGAATGTGCATGCGCGCACACACTTGCGTGCACACACACACACACTCACACACACTGATTGGTACTGACCCAGAAGGTAGATACATTTAAGAAATCATAGCATCCTTTATAAGTAGCACCAGAGGACACATTTTAATATGTTTTTACAATATCTTGCTCTCAAAATTTGGTGTTTCTAATGGCTTTCATAATGTCAGCTTAGACCATCCATACTCAAGGGAATTCCAAAGTGTTTTAGGGAACTACAAAATCAAAACTGACCAATTTAAAAGATGTGAAGGGGCACTATTGATTTTTTAAATGCTCTTTTCAAGGGTTTTCTGACAATTTTAGTCGTAGTTGGAAGAATGTCAAATTTACCCTTTGGAAGAATGGATTATATGCAAAAGGGCAGAAGTAATGTTGTTTTATTAATTCTCCAAACTCATCCTAAACAGTGTTTTCTTCTCCATTCTTCTATTAACTGAAAGGAGTTTCACTATTTAAGAAGGAAAAAATGAATATGCATCTTCATATTTTCTCTACATTTTCCTTACTGTACATGGCATACAAAATGAATAAAATTCATACTGTTCAAAATTAAATAGTTTCTGAAATAATTATGTTAAGTAAATAAGTATAAGGCTTGGGTTTTTGCTATGGAGTTTTCCTGATTCAATGTTCCAGCTGTTCTAGTTTTCAAATTTAGGCTTCTGATAATGAGGTGCAACATATGCCAAAACTAGAATATTGATATGAGAAGGAAAAAAATAAAAATAAAAATTCTTGTTTTCTAAGTAGATTATAATTGTTTTTATGAAACTTAAGAAATTCATGTGATCATCTAATATCATCACAGATACTACTAAATAGTACTGGTATGATCAAAATGACATATTCTGTCATCTACTTATCATAACTATATATTACTTATTAGATACTAAAATACAAATAAATTAATTGCAATTTCCCTTGTAATAGAAAGCATACTTTCACATAGTTTAGTATACTGTCTTGTGGTTTCTATGTGTTTGCACTGACATAATACACATTTCTAAATTTTATTTGGTATGAATATATTGTATTATATCTCTAAGTATAAAGTACAAGATTAGATATGTGATTTTTACAGTTAATGTATCCTCTCTGTGAGTCAAACTATAAGACAGCATTGAAAGAAATTGAAGATGATACAAATAAATGGAAAGATGTAATGTGTTCATGGATTGGAAGAAGTATTATAGTTAAAAAGTCCATACTACCCAAAGCAATCTACAGATTCAATGTAATCCGTGTCTAAATATCAATGGCATTTTTTCACAGAACTAGAACAAACAATCCTAAACTTAATATGAAAACATGAACAATCCCAAATAGCTAAAGCAATCATGAGAAAGAAGAACAAATTTGGAGGAATCATGCTATCTGGATATCAAACTAGACCCCAAAGCTATAGTACTCCAAACAGCATGGTATTGGCATAAAAAACAGACATACAGATCAAGTGCTATATGTATGCCTATGTGATGAAAACAGAATCTTACCTTTGTGTTCTTTCTCCCCAAAGCCATGTAATCATTGTTTAATCGTAAGAGAAGCATTAGATAAATCCCAATTTAAGTACATTCTACAAAACACTGGGCCAGTATTCCTAAAAACTGTCAATGTCACCAAAAACAAGGAAAAGTCTGAGAAACTGTCACAGCTAAGAGGAGCCTAAGGAGATATGACTACTAAATGTAATATGATATCCTAGATGGGATCTTGAGACAGAAAGATAAGTAAAAACTAAGGGAAATCTGAACAATATGAACTATAGTTAATAAAAGTGCATCAATACTGGTTCAAATGTACCATATTAACATAAAATGTTAACAATATGGGAAACTGAATATAGGCTATATGGAGACTCTTTGGTTATCTTCACAATTTTCCAGTATACTTAAAACCATTAAAAAAAATAAAATGTATTGTAAGAAGTAGGTATACAATGAATGTGATTGACTGGAAAGCAAACACTGAAACACTCCTTGACATTTTGCCCTTTGAGTTGATCAACACCACATTTGTTAATCAGCAGCTAAATGAATCTGAGGGTCATGGGATGGCTTACACATAAATACAATAAGGTTTCTCTCCAAGTCTGAATTTATCTAATTGCTTCTCCAAACAACATTTACAACTTTCTTATTAAGAGCAGAATCAATTCCATTTATTTATTCATTGATTTTTTTTCAAATTTTAGAAAGAATGACATTCAAATACATAATAAAGGCACAGGCATTGCTGGGTAAGAGTGAAATGCAATAGTATTTGCCCCCTCCTCCCAAATAGAAATGTCATGAAGAGGAGGGGACAAGAGTCCTCAGGAATTAGGCTACGTAGCAGACACAAGAGAAATGTCCCAAAGCCTAGAGGTGCCGAGGAGCAGAAACAGGATCTCGCAATTAAGAACGTGCCATACAGTAAAATAGTATTTCTAGGTGGAGACCGCAGTTCCCATTCGGAAAAAATGACAATGCCCATATTTTTACTGTTTCAACTAACTGTGGCTGGAGGACTTTATGCTGCACATTAAATAGAAAAGAGATGGCTATTCCCATGAAGCCAGGTTGGCTAAAGCCCAGTCATTCTGAAAACCAGGATAATATTTATGTCAATACATTTAATCTGAAAATTTCCAGAGACATGGTGTCTTTCAAAGTGTCTGCTATTTTAACTGCGCATTTGAAAAGGGGACTCACTGCCACTTCGTCACTGTGGTTTGGAGTTGAGCTGTCAGGCCCCCTGGCCCAGGATGGAGGCCAGCACGATGATGGGGGTGAGGTCACCCAGGAAGACCCACCTTCCCCAGCCAGTTCCGTTAGCACACTTTACTGATGCTGCCTGGGGTTCGAAGTGCCCCTGACACATCCTCCAAAGTGCTGATGCCCCTAATTCCTAGGGCCAGCTGACAGGCAAGGGACCAGCCTTTCAGTGCCTGGAGTGGAAGAGAAAATCCGGTGTGAGTAGGTCTAACAGCCAGAGCACAATCCTAGGAGCAAGATGGTAGCGCCACCATCAGGTAGCCAGGCTGCACCTGTCCTCGGGTCAGAAGCCACTTAATGCTCTCTACCTGACACCTCCTATGGAAAGCAGGCAGAGTAGCAGCCCCGATGCCCCTAGGAGACAGTGTGGTCTGCCCTGATGTCAGCAAGGAGCCCTGGTGACCCCGTGCTAAGAGGTTTTGTCCCATCACTCTCTGCACCAATCTACAGTCCCTTCAAGGATGGTAGAGACCGGCTGGGACGGCTGCTGAAGGGCCTGGAGAGGCGAACCAGGGCGGGAAGTGTGGGCAGAGGAGAGAGGTGACTTGCAAAGCACTGAGAACAACAGGACCCTGTGAAGGGAGTGACAACACACATAGCTAAGTGAGCAACCCCCCCCGTGTCCCCACCTCACAGGGTCTCCCCAGTTTCTTCCTGCCTCTGTCCCTTAATGGGCTCAGCCGACCAGGTGACGAACTTAGTCCCCGCTTCTTGGCTGCGGTTCCCCTGGACCAGGCTTCAGCTCAACCCTCTTCTGTCCCCTAACCTGGGCTGCCAGGAACCACAGAGGCTGCCACTCGATTCTGATGGTCCTGCTTTTTCACAGGAACCCCTCTTTGGTTACCACTGCCTCTGTGACCCAGATGCCAGCTGGTACATTCCTGCCCCCAAAACGGGCCTAAAACATAAAACACAACCTTTATGTTGTGCACAGCCAAAGTTCTCCCCTAATGTGTGCTGCTTCCCGGTGCCAGTGACTGCCTTGTCACCACTGGCTCATCAATTGTGCTTTCTATGTTTAGAGCGTCTTGACTGCCTTGGACATTCTACTTTCTGTTTCACATGCACCAACTCAGAAAAAGCTCTCAATTTCTACACAGTCACTAAAACACTACAAAACCTCAGACAGAAATTGTGTATTTAGTGGTCTCATTTGCAGAATGAGGAGTTGAAAAACAGAGAATGGGGTACATATAGGGACAACTAGCACAACTTAAAATTGAACACTGGGCACCCATATTCTTAAAATGTTCTTTAGCGACTATTACTAGGAATTTTCCCTGTTTCACCCCCAGCTAGTTCCTCAGACTTCGGCCATCTGGGTGGCTTCTCTCAATTTATTGATTTCTCTTTACCTCTCCTCACCTCTTAGTTGCCCCTAATAATTTAAAATTATTACATTTGCAGTTTAAGGGCTGTTCTTTTGTGTTCCACAAACATCATAGCCAAATTGTGCTACTGGTGTAGCTATGCCCTCTGGGAAAGAAAACAGGGCCCTTTGCCTTTAAAAAGAACAGTTGCTGTAAACAGGCATTCTCTCCATCCATTATGCTTCCCAAACTGCATTTAAAAGACACAACTAGGGAAAGCTGGGATGGCTCAGCGGGTTAAGCACTGGCTTTGAAGCCCTGGGGACCAAGGATTGAATCCCGGCCTGGCCCATGCAGACCCACATGCTGAACTGGGGTGTGCCTCCAGTTCAGTTCTTGCTGGTGCAGCCCCGTGCCCACCTGTGGAGTGAAACATATGGAAAACTAATGTCGACAATGGAGGCTGCTCTGGCCCCCCCCCCTTCTCTCTGTCTCTGTTTCTCTCTGTCAAAAATAAAATCTTAATAAATAAAAAACAAACAAACAAATAAATAAATAAATAAAGGACACATCTCTTAGGGACTAAGTTACAAAGAGATATAAGAAAAGTTTGGCAACAATAACTGCCTTACCCCCGTTGTCTAGGGAAAAGCTATTTCCCTTCCTGCCTTTCCTGGATAACTGTTGTCCTTTTAACCTTCACATCCGCTTGAAGATGTTCTTTGATTAAGAGATAGAAAGAGAACGTCAAGATTTGCCAAACACTTCCCATCTTTCTAAAGTACAAATAGTTGATGATCCCTCCTTGTTACAGTGGTACATAGTGAGGAGAATTTCTAACCCAAAAAAGGAAAGGATACAAGGGCTACAAAACATGTTACACAGCTAAAAATAACATTTTTTACTCTTATTAAAAAAAGAATTAGCGAAAATGGGTAGATAAAAATAAACAGACCTATTCATATTCATTCATCACTGGTTGTCAGAACAAAATAAAAATAAAACTGACAACTGCTTTTACATTAAATCTATTCTCTTAGATAACTATTTCGTCTGTGATTATTTTGTGACTTTTAAGGTATGTTAACAACACAAACTACTTTCACATTTTTCTGCTTAGCTTCATTAGTGAAGTAGACCATGTATAAATATTAGAAAATACTTCAAAAAGGTATACAAATTCAGGGGAAAAATCACCAGTTCACCTCTTTTAAAAATGTATCTGGTGTAGTTTTCTAACGTGAAGAAATATATGCGTGCTAAAACATCAGTCAATTTATTTGCAGTAGATGATTTATTTGACCTAGTATTCGCATCCTGAGTAAAGGATTTTAGGACATATGTTACATTTTCAGAAAACCAAAGGCTTCCTGATTTTTTTCATACTTCCTGTTAGAAGCACCTGGAATTGTAACATCAGTTATGTGGAATGCTTTAGGCCAAAATTGATTGGACTGAGTTTCATTTGAAATTAAATGGTTTTTTTATGGCACAAAATGAGTTGTTTACTTCCCTTTTCCTGATTCTAGTTCACTGTAGACGTTCTACATAATAGGCCTACTGTCTTTATTGAAAGGAACTCAGTCAGAAAAATCCCTAATGAGCGTGTTTATCCCACATGGCTGTTGGGCTCAGGCAGCTGACTTGTAAGGGCTGGTCTCTAACGTGTTGGGAAGACACTTGCTTTTATTACTATAACTTGGGCATTGAATGAAAGTGTCAATTTAATTACTGTGAAGAAGCCTTTCCACAACTCATTCAGGCAATTTTAAGTGTTTTGTATGTATTTTCAAGATTATATATATTTTATTTTTTTGCATTTTAATAAGTATATTTCTATACTTCTGTACTTTGACAAATACCTCATTTCTACATTTTAACTGAAACCTTAGTTTTCTATCAATAGCCGTAAAATCAAGTTTAAAATGAAGCTGAAGAGGAGGACCTAATTTTGGATATATTCACAAAAATGATAAGGTCAATGAGTAAATATATTGTTCCTTTTTATCTTTAGATCTAAAAACATATGATCTTTATCTCTAAAAACTGATTGGTAGTTTTGAAAGACAAGTAGAGAGGATTAAGAGGTGGGACTTGTTGATAATCACCTGATTTATCAAGAGACTACAGTTTCTACCAAAGGATAGCAACTTTTAGAAATGCTACTGTGATCTGGGATCTTTATTAATTCTGCATTGATCAAACTGCTATTTACTTCAACTATCTTAAATGCCACATTAATTTGGCTTTATTTCATGGAACCAATTATTGTCTAAAACGATGTAAGCTCAAAAGAGAAAAGCAGACAATTCAAATATTCTTGTAATTCTGAAAGATATGGGTGCATGTGTCTCTTTTGAAATTATGTAACACTCACAGCAAGTTGCAGAAGTATTTACAGGGAGTTCTTGAGTACCTTTTCCCCAGCTTCCCCCAAACATAACATATAAAGGGAATATTGTCAAAGCCAGGAATCTGATGGTGCTACAACACTATTTACTCAGGTACAGAGTTAATTTGAATTACAGTAGCTTTTGCATGCATTCCTTAGGTTCTGTGTGTGGTGATGGTGGGGTGCTTATCTTTTAAGGAAGGATTTTATCCAGGGAGTTTTCAAAAAGATAGCTGCTATAAGCAAGTTAATTAGATATCCACTGTTAACAATCTTGACCTCAATTAGGTGAAAGATTCCTAATTAAATCATTACAGGCCTTTGTGTTAAATGGTAATTGAATGTCTAGAAAGTTCTTCACAGCTATATCATATTAACAAGAATGTATTTGCATTTTTAATGCTTTATTGATTTCCAATTTATGACAGGGCAGTTTCTTTTATCTCACTGTGCCATTGGAAGCTCTACGAGTTGTTCTTTGGGGTTGACAAGCTTAAGGAACAGGTTAAAAAAACAACAAAGTTTGAGACTAACTAAGGGTTTTGAAGACTGTCACATTTTAGCTACTCCTCCACACTATTACCACCATCTATTCTAATACAAATCTGTGAGTAAAAAGACAGAGGACATAGTGCAGATCATTAGCCTAGGCCACTCCCTTTTACTTAAAATGTCTATATTATGGAGCATAGTTTCTTTTGATTCAGGCCTGTATTTCAGGGGCCACTCTTAGTTGGTTTGACTGAGTTAGTTGCACAAATATTTTAGGTTTCAATATAATTATTTAACATGAATTTTTGGTCAATAACAATTATCGCTCTTCACAGGAAGATAGAGCACGTGGCCCTTAATACCATTTTATCCATTAATTTCTTTAAGATATCTAACAAGTCTGTTAACAATACCTGTTTTCATTCTTGTGTACTGGGTTTTCCCAATCCCTTGGAAAGAAGCTTGTACAATATGGTAAAACCTAGGTTTCAAAAAAATCAGTATCTATTTACTTTATAATCAACCATGGGCCTGAATGTATCCTTTGAACTTTAGGTTTATTTGATAACCAAATTAAAATAATGGAATTAATTTCAAAAGACCTCAATGGATTTAAATAAATTAGAAAGAAGATATAATGAGTCTCCCTATCAAATCTAGGCTCTTTTCTCTACCAGTAATTGATAGTATATTCTCATGTTTTAACATAAAAAGCAATTGAAAAATATATTGCCAAAATGTATCTCCTTTCCAAAATAATCCACCAGGTCCCACTTTCTAGTACCTTCCTCATGCTGTGCTACACACAACTTCCAGGTTCAGGGTATTTCAATCTGATTTTAAGAAGAGTATTTTCACAGATTATGTATCCAGAGGTGTTTTATGTATTATTTAATGTACATTATATCATCATCTATTATAAGCCTATAAGGACAGTAGTAGAAATCAGATACCTACACACTAGGATACTCTAACAAAATGCAAACAAAACATTTTTCTTAAAATGTTCCATTATTATCTCCTAGGAGTTTGTTAGATGATGAAGGCTACATTACAAGCAATTAATATATATATATATATATATATATATATATATATATACATATACACACACACACATATATATATATAATCTTTGCAAATATGTAATGGAGAAAATACTTGTTTGAAATCAGCAATAATTCTTATGTAATGTTTCATGTAGTTGAATACAGACATTAATAATTAAGCATAAGGTAATGCTAAGTGTTCCTCTATCAGCGACACAATATTAAAGGTGGAAATAATGTAATAACTAAATTAAAATTTTGCTCAGGGTTATGTATTTCGAGTCCCTGGTATTATTTAAGGGAATACACATTTTTTTTTCAAAGTATTCAGATATGATTAGAGTGAACAATTATTTGGATATAATTAGAGGTGAATGATAATTAAAACAAACCAGCAAACATAATTCCTCCAGCAGCATAGATGGCTAAAGGATCCAGAGGGTTTAGTTATACGATAGGTTGATCTTACCTTTTTTCCCCACAGAAGAACAGCACAGAGTCTGGCCGACTAGATAAATATTTAAATTTTCATATGCTTCATTTCTTTCTTTCTACGTGTTACTAAATATACGAATATTTGAAGGCTTGAACAGTACTTTAAAATGTTTAATACTGGTAATAAAGTATTAATCCACAATATATCAACATTCCTACTGATATGTTCATGTTTCTCTGGCTTGTTCTTTGTGATTACTTACATAGTAAAACCTTCATTAAATTCTTACTGCGTTATGCACTCGTCTGTGTTAGGAACAGTTCATGCAATTATCCTGTGTTACGATCATGGACTGCGAGGACCGAAAACCTTCAGACACAATATAGATGGACCCATGAGGGGGTCATAATGCAGGTGTCCATTATTTTGCCAAGATTTCCCATAATAATGTCAGTTTATATATATATATATATTGCAAATATTTTAAACATCAGCATTTCTACCAAATATATAATTGCACAGTTACTATTAGAAGTTTCACATGATCATTTTCAGTTGAATGGCATTATGGGTTGATCTAGATTGGGGCATCATCCAAGTGTATCAGGCTGTTTGTAGCCTCCTCAGCGGTGTGTGCTCAGCTCACCTGGCCTCATCTCTCTGCCTTGTTTTGCAGCCAGAGGGGGCCCAGGAACGCTGTGTACCATTCTTGTGGTCTTAAATATCATCATATCCTAACCTACAGCTAGTGTGGTGTTTCCCAGAGGCAAATCCTGGGCTCTCTCAGAGTCTGCATGCTGTCAGATATTGCTTTCATGTTTTCCAACTCTCTGAATATCTATACCACATCTGCATAATTTCTTCAGGATTTTTATTCCAAACAGTAATTCTGTTTTCATATGTCTAATCTTTATTTTTATTTTTTAATTGTTAAATGTATTGTGGTGACATTGTTGGTTAAAATTACATAGGTTCCAGGTATACAATTCTACATTACATCGTCTATGTATTTATTGCATTATGTGCTCACCACCCAGAGTCAGTTCTCCTTCCATCACCACATATTTGATCATCCCTTTAGTTTTTAATTTCAGCGACATATTTTGCAACATTTTTAAAATTTCTAAGTTCCTTTCTTTCAAATGTGCTTGACCTTTAATATACATGTAATATATATAAACTTTAATATATATTTAATATACAACTAATCCAAGTACACTTTCAAACACTCAACTTTTTCATGGATAGTGCAGGTATCTTATATAAAAGATTATCCCCAATTTCTTCCTCCTTAACTGAATTGATCAGTTAATAATATAACATGATTTTATTTTACCTTCATTTATTCTTTCTCCAATGCTCTTCTTTTGTTTATATAGGTCTGAGTTTCTTCTTCTTCAAAAATATCTTTTAACATTTCTTGCAGGGCAAGTTTGCTGGCAATGCAATCTCTGTTGTAGTTTGTCTGAGAGTCTTTATTTCGCTCTCGCTCTTGAAGGAAGATTTCACTGGATATAGAATTCTAGGTTGGCGTGCTTTGTTTTGTTCTTTCACCACTTAAAATATTTCATAGTACTCCCTTCTTGCTTGCACAATCTCTTATGAGAAGTCCACTGTAATTATTATCCTTAGTTTTCTAGAGATAAGGTGATCTCTTTTTGCCCCCAGCTTCTTTTATGATTTAATTTTTGTCTTGGGTTTTCTGCAGTTTGAATGGGATATAACTAGGTATAGATTTTAGTTCTGTGCTTCCTTTTGAGTATTCTCTGGGGTTTGGCACCCAATTAATTTTGGAAATATATTGGCTATTATTATAGTAAATACTTCTAGTTCATTCTCTCTTTATTCTCTTTTTGGTATTCCAATTAATCATATATTAACCTTGTTTAAATTGTGCTACAGTTATAACAGTGATAGTTTGTAGTGAGGTGTTCTTTTTGTTTTTTCCTTTTCCTTTTCAATTTAGGGAGTTTCCATTGGCATATCTTCAAGCTATTTAATTTATTCCTTGGTCAGATCCAATCAGCCGATGAGCCCATTCAAAGCTTTGTTTCTCCTGCACTTGTGTTTTCTAGCACTTCCTTTTGATTTTCTCATTTCTGTTTTCATTAATCATCTGTTCTTGCATGTTGTCTATTTTTCCCAGCAGAGCCTCGTGTATAGCAGTAGAGGCTTCTGCTCATGGTAACCTGATCTCACTGTGATTCTCTGTGTTTGCCCGTACCTCAAGATTTTGGGGTGGCTCTTGACCCTGTCACCTCAATTCTCTCATGTGTCTAAGTCACTTTTTCTTTCAAATCTTTTTCTTATTGTAAGAACACAAGTGACACCTTCTAAGTCCTTCACATGTTAAAGCTATCATCATATATCCCACCCTATTCCTTTTTTGATAATTTTGTTCCTTTCTTATTTTTTGATCTACTTTTAGGTAAACATTTATAAATATTTTATTCCCAATAATTCCATAATCTCTAGCTCTTGGGTACTGATTATACCCCCCCCCCAAAAAAAAACACCTTGCTAATATGCCTTTTTCCTTTATATATCTTATAATAATGAATTATGAGCTCATCTTTGTAGGTCTGTCTGGGAAAAAATCAACTTCTTGGGTTGATGGAGTCGCTTCTTTCATAAATATGGTTTTTAAAGTTATTTAATGTTTGAGAGAAGGTAAGGGTGAGAGAGAAAGAAAGAGAGAAGGGGGAGGGCCCAGAGCAGTCTCCATAGTTGTACATCATTAGTTGTCACATTCTACACAGGTGGATGTGGGGCCACACAGGGTGGGAACCAAACTGGAGGCCTCCCACATGGAGGCAATTAAATGTTATTAACTCTGGCAAGGCAGCAAGCAGGTGCAATATCAACTGTGGACAATTTCAATTTTATTCTCAGCTTAAGTTTTTCCCAATTAAAACAGTATTATGAGTTCAAACCCCAAATACAGATGAGGACATGCCTATGCTTATAAATATTTAGGCAATTAAAAAAATTTTATAATTCAGGCTGAAACAGACAAAGTCCCTTGGCTACTCCTATGTGGAGGGTAATAATTTAAAATATTTGTTAGAATGTCTTCAAATATTTCAAATTCTAGCTAAGTGTAAACTCTTTATCTCTTTTCCTAGAGAGTATCAGTGCTACAAGAAAATTAATGCAATAATTAGCAAGGTATTACATCACGCCATGGTACCATCAACAAACATCATCTAGTTACAGTAAGTCAACATAGTCAGGGGTTAGTTAATTGTACATTGTATTTGCATTACTAATTTAAAACCATCTAGGATTTGCATTGGTCTTATTAACCAAATCTAAGAAACAAAAGACAAAACTTAATTACCCTTCTATAAATATTTTATAATTACTTCACAGCACAATGTCAATATTTCAATGTAGCATGCCCCAAACATGATTTTTGGTCCATGAGTTTCTAATGCTATAAGTTATTTGCTATGTTGAGCTACTTTACCCATGAAGAAAACTGGGTTCTCTTAAAATAATTAGTAATTCACCACCCAGAGTGGTGAGCACACAATGTAACAATACATAGACAATGTAATGTAGAGTTGTACACCTGTTATCTATGTAATTTTTAAAAACCAATGTCACCACAATAAATTTAACAATTAAATAAAGAGAATTATAAAGACGTGAGGGATCCTAAAAAAATAATTACCAGTTCTTTTTTTTAATTTATTTATTTTGACGAGAGAGAAAGAGAGAGAGAGAGAGAGAGAGAACTGAACTGGGGGAGCTCCCAGTTCAGCATATGGTTCCGCAGGGGCCGGGGCCGGGATTTGATCCCCGGTCCTCGACGCTGCAAAGTGAGCGCTTAACCCACTGAGCCATCCCAGCTTCCAATTACTAGTTCTTGATTCTTTCCCCAAACCCATCCATCCCCGATCCATGCCCCTCATTAGCTTTCCTCAGTAAATAGCAGCTTTCCTAGAGTTGTTCAGACTAAAATCTTGGGGTCGTCTTGATACCCATCTCTTTCACTGGTCCCATATTCTCCAGCAAATCCTGAAAGTTTTATCTTCAGAACATATCCAGAATCAAAACATCTCTCTCCTGCCCATTTGTAGTGACCTGGTAACTTATCTATATACTTCTACCTTTTCCATAATAAAGCCTGTACTCCAAGGAGCCACCAAAGTCTTTAGTATTTATTCACAACACTTCACTTTTTTCAATGCATCAGACCACATCACACCCCACTTATAACTTCTCATCTCACTCAGAATAAAATTCAAAGTTCTAATTTAAAGCAACATGTCTGTAAGATCCAATGGGATCTGGCCAGAAAGCAGAATGTCTTGCATCTCAAACCATTTAGCTTCCTTTCCCAACCTCAATTCCTTAGAAACACTGTCTCTGACCAGGGGACATAATGCTATAGTACGTCCCCTGTCACTCTGTCCCCTACTCTGTTTTAATATGCTTTATTCTAATCCATAGAACTAATAATATTGCATCTGCACCCACTTCTTCCTGACATTCACTGCTTGTTTGTTTGTTGTCTATTAACAATTTGTCTCCAAGGAGTTTCCTGTTAGTCCTACGGGAGCCAGGCCACTGTTAGGAACAGAGTAAGAGCTTTACCAGTATTTGTTCATTCCTCAAAAAAATATTTGCTACACTCTGTTTGGTGTTCAGAATAAAATACTGAGCCAAATGTCCATGTGTTTGATACACTATTAAGTAGATAGCAATAAAAAATGTATAATGATATTATCAAGAAATGGTGTGTAAACAGGGCCTCTTGTCCGCTCTCGGGAACTGTGAGTCACTTCTCCAAAGAACTGACATCTGTGCAGATGTGGGTGTATGGCAGGTGTGTTGAGGGACAAGGGCATTGCAGGCTGAGGACCAGCTTGTGCAGAGGCCCTGTGGCAGGAGGGAGCAGGCCCAGTCATGTAACCGAGAAGCCCAATGTGTCTGTTGAACACAGAAAAGGGAAGCACTGAGGTAAGCCTGAAATTATGGGCAAAGCGTGCAAGTCTGAACAGACCTTGATAAAAAGTGCTCTTTGTCCTGGGGAAGCTGAGCAGTCAGTGCAGTTTGAAGCAGGAGGGCCAGATGATCAGGTTTCCACTATAGGAAGACAATTCTAAAGGCTGTCCCAAAATTCACGCAAGATTTGAATTTTGTTTCATGTGTGTGGTAAAGTGTTGCCAATGAAAAAAAAAGACAATGTAACAGCTGACAGTTCAGGGTTATTAAAAATGGAGCGCTTGGGAAAGCTGGGATGGTTCAGTGGGTTAAGCGCTCACTTTGCAGAGCTGGGGACCGGGGATCAAATCCCGGCCTCGGCCCGTGAGGACCCATATGCTGAACTGGGGAGAGCCCCCAGTTCAGTTCTCTCTCTGTCTCTGTATCTCTCTCTCTCTCTCTGTGTGTCAAAAATAAATAAATAAATAAATAATGGAGCACTACACGAAAGAACAACGCATTTTCATTGTTGAGCAATGAAAATTTACAAGTTTTAATTATAAACCTGTGTTTTCTGTCAAAATTGCTTCTTGTGTGAATTTTGGGACACCCTTTACCACCAGATTTACCATCTCTGTAATTCAGAGATATTACAGTAAGCCAGGGACATGAAGGTGACATATGAACTAGGAGATTGATTACAGTCTACCTCTGGATAGTTCCTAGAGATATGTGGAGGTTGAAATTGGCATGGCTTAGTGACTAATTAAACTTACAGAAAACAGGGAGGTATCAAAAATACATTCTAGATTAATAGCTTGCTCAAAATGTCAGGAAAGTGCTGTTATTCTCTGATGGGGTGGAGAGGAGAGAAGGAAGGTGTGAATTAATGAATTTGGACTCACATTTTTCTTTTGTTTTGTCACTGATATTTAGAGACTTTATTACCATTGTTCCTGAGGAAACGCTGTTTCCAAGTTATACAAACTACACTGGGAAGAAAGCTGCTCATTTTAAGACTATCGTTGTATGTGTGAATGCATCTTAACTGTGGCATAGTCCAGAAGTGTCCTAGCAAATAACCTTAATATGTCCCTTACGACCTTTATTTTCTCTTTGCTATGCTGCTGAGAAATGATTTACTCATGCTGCTTTTAAGTCAAGGTGGAGAACTGGAACCTAAAGAATATTCTTTAAAGTAATTCTTGTATCCAAACAATTTAAAGTTTGAAATATGTAATAAATAATATCTAAATAATAAAGTAATACATCTTCTAGATACAGTTCTCTGTAAGAAGCAGGTCTCATAGATTATCTTCATTGCCAATAAAGAGAATCTTAAATCAGAGGCAAAATATTAGCCATTGAAATATTAGTGTCAGTAGAAAAATACAGAAGTGCCTCATTATTTAATTGCAGTGTAGGTTAGCTGAGTGTTTTAAAATAAAAAAGTGAGATATAAACTCAACTGAACATGTTATTAAATTAAGAATCAGTAGTAGGTGGGTTTGAAATAGTAATTATGTTTTATTCAAACATGAAATATATGTCTTTAAGGCAACAATTTGAATTTAAATTATTAAATATTTTATCATTATTTAGATGCTTTAATGTAACAAAACCCAAATATATAAATAATTAATTTCACCTTTTATATAAATGGCTATTACTCTATGAAAAAAACCACAACTGCAAAAATTATATAATTATTAAGAAACTAAATGCAATATGTTAATTTTACATTTTGGTCCAGAGTAGAGTATAATATTGAAGGAAACAAAAAAACAACATTTTATCTAATTCAGCAGGGGACAAATAAAAATAATACACAACCATGCATCTCACCATTTTCCATTAGTGCAAAATATTTTCTGAGTTAGAAAATAAGCTGAATGTCCCACAGGGAAAAAAGAAATCATAAGCAGCTTCCCTTATAGTATATCTGACTTCAACTCCCTAGAGCTGAAAAGGATATTGCAAAGGCATCTCACTTTTTGTGATTTGGAGGGAGTCATCTCACTGTTATTGAGCATGACTGATGATTAAAACTGGAGTGGACATCTATAAGGAGAAGTTATTTAAAGAGAGATTGGTTATCCTTGAACAGATATGAATAAATGATAAGCCTAACATAAAGCATGGGATTATCATCTCTGTGTTTATATAACATTTATCTTGATATTCTGGAGATAATACATACAGCATTACTAGAAAAAATGTGTAATGATAATTTTATTATGGAACACAACTGGTTTATAAGAAACTTTTTTCTAATTTCCAGGGTTGGGCTCTTATGAATAAAGCTGCTAGAACACTTGTGCATATGTCTTTATGTGGATATACGAGTATGTTTTCATTTCCTTGAATACATATCTAGGGGTTGAATTGCTGGGTCATAGGGAAAGTGTATGTTTAAGGAACTCTCAAACTGTTTTCCTAAATGATATCATAATTTTATATCCTGTCTGGAAATGTAGGGGAGGTCCAGTTGCTACAAATATTAATACTATCTCTTTATATTATCAGTTGCAGTGGCTTTTCACTGTATGAATTGGCATACCCCTGATGACTAATGAGGTTGAACAGCTTTTCATGGACTTAATAGCAATTTGTATGTTTTATTTTGTAACTTGTGCACTCAAAATATTTTGCCACCTATAAGTAAAATCATATATTTCTTGATTTTTTATTTTTTATTTTTTGGTTTCAGTGTCACCCTAATAAATGTAACAATGAAAAAAAAATTTGGCAATTTATTTTAAATCAAATTTTTATTTTAGAAAATGTTTTGGATTTATAGAAAAAATGGGAAGAGAGTACAGAGTGTTTCTAAAAACCAGGCATCCAGTTTTCCTTATTATTAACATTTTACATTAGTATGGTGCATTTGTTAATTTTATTAAACTGATGGTGATCCATTACTATTAACTAAAGTCCATACTTTATCCAGATGTTATTTTTTACCTTACATTTCTTCTGACCCTGATCTCATTCATAATGTAGTACAGTTAGCCATCATGTCTCCTTAGTCTAGTCTTACCTGTGACAGTTTCTCAGACTTTCCTTATTTTTGATGACCTTGACAGTTTGAGTAGTGGTCAAAGATTTTGTAAAATGCCCTTGTAATGGAATTTTCCTGATATTTCTTATAATTAACCTAGGGTTATGAATTTTGGGAGGAAGAATAAAAGGGTAGAGTGTCATTGTTATCACCTCATATCAAGGGTACATAAATCAATGTGACTTACCACTGCTGTTGTTGACGTTGATCACCAGGCTGAGGTCCACTGTAAATTTACTCTATTTTTTCCCCCTTTCCATGCTTTGTTCTCTGAGTGGAAGTCAGAATGTGTAGCCCACACTTCTGAAAAGGGATTTAGGCTTCCCTTCCTTGGGGCAGAGTATCTACATAAAATATTTGGAATTCTTCGGCAAGGAAGATTTGTCTGCTCTCCTTCATTCATTTATTTACTTAATAATTTATGAATATTGCTATGAACTCATGGATATTTATTTTATACTTTGTGTTATAATCCAGTATTACTTTTATTTCTCTTATTGCTCAAATCATTCCATCTTTAGCCATTGGAAAGTTTCACTTGGATCCTGTATCCTTCTGACATACCCTTCAACATAATTTTTTGTTTATGTGTTTCTTTTTAGCACTTCCTTACTTTCTGTCACTCTAAGATACACTAGCTCACCTTGTATATTTTCTACTCCAGTCCTATCATTAACTTTTTTTTTTCTAAAGCTCCCCAAATCCTTTGGAAATGTGGATGCCTAGAAGAAAGAATTTTCCTTATAAAGTTTTAAGGGAACAGAGAAAAGTTTTTCATAATTTGGTAAAGCTGGATAATCAAAATGACCTCTCTTTATCAACTTTCTAGTTTATATTTGCATCTAGATTTTCAAATCCATGTGATGACTCATGTTAAACCTTACAAAAAGTGAATACTAGATGTTTCAAATATTTAAAAAAACCTCTCATAACAGGATTTTGTGACATGTGTAAAATGTACTGAAGTGGCCATTTCTAGCTGTTATTTCTAATTCTAACATATGCTATGGCATAAGAAGATCAGACTACGGTACTTATTACATACCTGTTTTATGTTCAGTTTTCTGGCAATGCGCCCTCCTGTGAAAGTTACACAGGAGCCTTATAGTCTGGTTGGGGAGAAACAAGAGTACTACATACATCTTAAAGATGGCAACTTCCTGGATCCTACCATCAGTACATTTACAGTCTTGTTTCAATTCTGTTTTACATTAGGAGCATAATATAGATATTGTAAAAATCACTTACAATTTTGGGGTCACTTTCTGTTAGATGAGGAGGCTAGATTAGAGGATTACTCTTGAACGATTCTTTCAAGTGCTAACATTCTGTGCTGCAAAGGCCATGCAGCATGTAATTAAGGCTGAAGTACTCGGTGTAATTACTCCAGGAGTTCAGAGAACAGAGAGAATGATGTCAGCTAAAACGACGGGGGAGTAAATGATGAAAGGTGTGTGACCAAGGATTTCAGGTGGCTGCAAAATATTTAGTGCCTGGATTTATAATCGAAGTCAAACGTTTATGACCTGGTAATCACCCATATGTTTTATCTCATGTGATGACAGCGATGCTAATCTGAGCCCCTTTCAATCAACTTGATCAGTTGCTTCATTAAATGTCTTACTGCTTATTATTGGATTGGGGCTTAAGAAAAATGTAGGACATGTGTTTCATTTAAGAAGAAAGCACCGAGGTTATTATTTTAAGCCCAACTTATTTTCAAGCATCAACTTTTAAGTTTAGCTGTCCCTTACGAACACACGGTTCCACTGCTAGCTGGAATATAATTATAAGACAGCTTTGTAAATGGCTCCCAGATGTTGGAGAGTTCTGGTTAGGTATTCTCCTTGAGTTACTGCTTTTGGCTCTTAGCATTGGAAGTCCCCACTTGCAATCACAGAGCAGCATGCAGAAGGATCTACCAAGTGTGGTAAATAGTGTTTGCCACCAACTGCTACTCATCATTTTCTGTGACAGATGCGGCTCACAATTAGAGACTAAAGAACACTCCCCATGGTGTTGAGTTGAAACTTGCTGCCACTGGTAAACATTGAAGTGTTGACACAGCCATCTCTTTCCAGTCCCAGGGAAAAATACACAAAGTATAATGACATTAATAAAAGGAATAGACGTGTTTCCTGGATTTAGATCCCATATTACTATAGCACAGAAGGATTTATGTGGTTGAAGACAGAAGAGCTGAGAAAGATTCATTTTCTGTCTCTTTAAACCCCTACAAGTCACATGCTGCAAAATAAAGATTTGGGAATATGTTTGAGCTATCATAACATGTCAAAATCACTTGGCTGGTAAAGTTCAGATGCTAAAAACTTTTTTATCAATGAGAATGTGCTCTTGGTGACTGTTGCATTATTTTTTAGCAATAAATTTTTACCAATTATAGTAAGACTCTCTGTTAACCAGAACTCAAGCAACCGGGTACATAAGTGTCTACTTACATTTTTCTGGCATCCATCAATCCCCATGAGTGCTGATTAACTGAGAGTCTACTGTATAACCATAATATAGTCCTCCTGGGCTTTTATACTTTTTGCTAGGCTGGTAATAGTTAATCAACGGGCACTATAACTGTTCATACAGTGTGTATGTGTGTGTGTGTGTGTGGGGGGGGAAGCAAATGATAAGAAGAAAGCAAGATGTAAATTAAATCTTAAATAACAAATTTGGCACTGTTAAGCTGGTACAATGGAGGAGTAGACAGAACTTTCTCCTTATGGAGAATCAGAAAACCAAGAATGTTGGCTATAGCACTAACTCAATATAGAAACTTAATTTACGTTACATGCGAGAGTTTCAGTTCTTATGTAACTTAAGTACATGAGAAAGGATCATCTGTAAGATTTAAATAACTGACATTTATGTTAGCAAGAACATTACCACCAAGGCAGAACCTGTAGATAAAGTAATAACCCCATACTAGCAAGGGAAATACATAGATAAAGGCAATAAAACACTACAAAAATAGCCGGACTTAAAAATCAAATCCTGACAAGAGTCACATTGGTAAGGAGGTATATTATACCAAAAATAATAGAATATTTGCATGCCAAAGTTTGAGCTTCACATTACAAATGAGGAAACTGAGTCTCAGATGAGTAAAGTGACTACTTCAAAGTCAGTGAGTGTAAGAATGCATAACTGCAACCCCGGGTCCCCAAGGCCAGGAAGATGCTTCCAACGTATGAGCTGCCCAGATTTTATTGTCATCACATTTTTAATGTTATTATATATTTTTTCCTATTTCTTTCATCGGCTATGGAAGATTAGATGTTCCCTTCCCATCATTCATTTAGCAAATATTTACATACTATGTTTCAGATACTTTTCTAAGATCTACAATAGATGATGGGGCATTTCTTTTTGTCATTAGAAACAATCAAACAAACACTGTATAAAAATATTTATCTATAGATAAAATTTCTAGCTCCTCCAGCATTTCCATAGTATGAGTAAAACATCATCTCAGACGATCTGCTAGCAACAAACAAAAACTGAAAATGGAAACATTAATAATGATGTGATTTAAATGTGTCCTTCAAGTGAATACACATTTGAAAAGATACTATCATCAAGGCAAACCTTTATTTCTTAAAAATATTCAGAAAAGATATTGACCTTAAATATATGTAGTGAGTATGTACAGAATAAAATTCATCCAGTTACACATGAATCCATAACTATAAGACCACTGAGTTGGTGTCAGAAAAATAAAAAGCAATTGTATTTTTGTAAGATTTTGAAATATACTTATCTATTTAAATATTTGAACATTTTATTTTAATTATATATACAGTTGATCCCCAAATAATGCAGGGATTGGGGTACCAACCCCCCACACAGTAAAAAAATCTTGCATAACTTTGAACTCCCCAAAAACTTAACTACAAAGCTGTCCTTCAGTATCTGAGGGAGATTGGCTCCACAACCCCCTGCAGATACCAAAATCCTCAGGTGCTCAAGTCTCCTTTACAAAATATAGATCAATGCATCTAGTCAGTCAGCCCTCTGCATTCACAGACCCCCAAAGAGTACAGGTATTTACTAAAAATAATAAAAAATCCGTGTATAAGTGAATCCATAAAGTTCAAACTCATGTGATTTAAGGATTAACTATATTTAATTTAAAAAATTTGTAAGGCTATTAATTATAGAGATACAGAAATTAACTATAGAGACAATGATGTCCCCAAAGAAATCAGTTGTCTAATATGCTGCTCTATAACTTATGGGTAAGATAGATAAAAAACAGAGAAAATACTAGAAAGAATGGTTTTGAATATTTACATTATTTTCCCCCATCCTTAACCTAAGTTGACATTTTTACCCATCTCTGGGAGATGTAACTTGACTTCTGTAATGCTTATGTAGAAGTGCCGACTGTAAATAAAATAAAATTTGAGTCTGCATTTTCTTTAAAATTCCCCAGTAGGAGACAAGGACTGTGGACAATTTTGATGTTGCTTAGGATAATTTTCCACAGAAGCAAGTGAAGGATTGCTTGAGAAGATGCATTTAGATGCCCAAACCATTTAAATCACTTAGTAAACAGGCACGAAAACAACAAAAACTCTATGTTATAAATTTGTAAAATAAGTAAACAACCCCAAACTCATATTAAGTAAATTGATGTAACTGTTAAAATAAGTTTCAAGACTTATATAAAGCATTAGGAGCAACAAATATGTACAAAAATTAAAAGAGCATGCCAAATAAACTTGGTTACTTCTATGGATAATTATCAAAAGATGAGAGTATAAAATGAAATGATTTGTTAAATCTCAGTCAGCAGTTGTGATTGATGAAATGCTGAAATGAAACCCATGTAGTCATTCTGATCATTTGGATCACCCTAACAAAGCATGCCAGCTATGAAGGACCAATATCGGAGTCTGTCACTCTGCTATGGTTTTCATTCACATGTGTTTAATGTACTAGCTCCTCTCACTCTTGCTGGATCTTATCAAAATCAAGTGAAAAAAAATCAAGTTGACATGTTTCATTTTCCACCTAAAAAATACCACACCAAGGTTAAAATTCATTACGTATATTCTTTCCATTTTCTACTCACCCCTTTTGTTGTAACACTACAGGCCACCATTTTTTTCCAGCCACGTAATAAAATTTTTCTCACCATTTCCCAAGCCTTTGCCAAATGAGTTTCTTGCCATTTTTTTTTCCAACCCTGGCTAATATTTTCCTTTTTCCCAATGTCATAGATTTTCACTATGTGAGTATACCACTTCCTATACCATGTTTCTGCTCTTGTATAGCACACCATCTCCAAACTGAGTGATTTAAAATAGTCATAGTTCTGTGTTGCTGCTTACCTGGTCTCTGGGCCAGTCAGAAAGTTCTCTGGTCTCGGCTGGACTCTGTCCTCCATTTACAACGGTTGTGGGTCAGTTTGGCATCTCTCCTCTGGGGGCTGTCTGGCTGTGGTTGTCCTCCGTGTAGCTTCTCATCTTCCAGCAGGCTAACTTGGGATCTTTCTCAAGGAGGTCAGAGGGTTCTGAAAGACAGAACGAGCAAGCAACCTTCTTGAGTCCTAGGCTTAAAGCTAGCACATCAATACTTCATTTGACTTACATTGGCCAACACAATCATAAGACTAGCCTAGATTTAAGCAATGAGGTATTAACTCTCTCAAGGAGAAGAGGCTGGACCACAGGGAACAACAATAGGAAGAAATGAAGTCAGGTCAAATCAATACCCCGCCCCTCCTATTTCCTATTTCCTATGATTAATTAATGAATTAATTAACTAATTGATTAAGCATAGGAATACATAGGCCATATACAAGGCCAGTACTGACCCTGTGTCATTAAAGAGAAATATCCCTCCTTCTGAATGATTAAAAGCAGTATAAGTTTGTAAGTATCTGTTATTATTCATTTACTAAGGGTAATTTACACTGTATTGTATCTAGTTTACACCATATAGTGAAGCTATAGAATAAATCTGTGTGTAATAATTCCTTTTTTCCTTTTCATACTTTCCACTAAATAGTGTGAGTGAAATAAATGACACCATGACTGGAATTTTAATGCCATCTGAGAAGTACAATGATCAGCTTTTGTTCTTATTCATGTTTTTGGCATTTCATAAAATGCACTAGGTATGCATTTTATGTAAATTCTCTCTTGTCCTAAAATCATGAAATAAAATTAGTTTCCCAAGGCAATCACTGTATCTACAGTTAATCACAATAAAATGAGTAACCAAAAAAATTAGCAAACTTCCTGTCCGTTTAAAGACAAAGTAAGGAGAGCAGCACCTGCATTTCTTTAGCCATGTGGGTCCCATGTCCTCCCCTTAATAGATCTGTGATCCCTGTTACATAATTTCCATTCTTACTTCCTGGGGTTCCTTCTCTAAGCTCTCACACTCTGCTTTCTGAGCTGAAATCATACCAATGATGAGGAGATACTGCTTTTTGGGTTTTGTCATAACAACAATGGAAGTTTTCCCATGAAGAACCATATTATCAGATATTTACCAGGTAGGGGTCTATGGTATTTTAAAGATCTACAAATGTGTGATATGTATTAGCCTGTGTTTGTGTTAAAAACTATTAAAATGTAATAATATAAAGGATTATCGCAAAAAAAGCTGTACTTATTTGCTTGGGAAACTTTGAGTTATTTCTTTCAACATTTCACCAAAGTTTTAACACCAAAGCTACTCCTCCTACTTGAACAGATTAGACAATCATGTCAGCAAATAGGGTCTAGTTTTTCTCCCTCACTACCTCACCCCATGGGTTATACCTTTAGTATAGATACCAGACCACATAATAGATATTTGGTACTTCTTTACTGTATCTTTGAAAGTTACTAATTTAGCTTATTCTCAACCCTGGCTACACATTATAATCACTTGGGCAGCTGTTAGAAGGTATCACTTTGCTGAGATGGTCCCTCAGATATTCTGATTTTATTAGTATGAGGCCACTGTTAAGTTTTAAAAGGATTTCTGGATGATTCTATTTTCAGTCAAACTTGAGAACTATTACTAGCCACTCTGTGAATATTTAAGTTGTACTTAATTTTTTTAAAAACATTAAATTTGTTTCTGAATTTACTGCCATTTTGAATCAACACTTCATTCATTGTTCTCATGTGTGCACAGATCAAATTTCCTGAGTTATTTAGGTTATCTGAGCTGAGTAACCACATGACAAAAATGTAAAGGCATTGTATGATAGGATGTGCTCTGCATACAGATTACTTCAACTAATCGTATTTTGAGAACATAATTAGCAGCCTAGGGAAAAATAAACAAAGATAGCTACAGGTTCTAATGCAGTATCTTCAGGCCTTAATCTCTCAGACAGTGGAAATCTAAATAAATGTATGCTCCTTTGGGATGGGCCAAGTTGGGTAGTGGCATATATTATTATTCAGCACCTTTAATGAATTTCAATATTAATTAAATGTTATGACTGAAGGACATTCTCTGCAAATGAGGATAACTTTATAATGTGATTTTTAATCTGCCTATCTAGGTCATAAACCAGAAGTGACTTTCGTCGATTTCCATGTCAATCAATAAAACCACATTTTCCCATAAAGTGGAACAATGTGTATCCACACATCACTGAAATATTCATGTACACCAATGATAGCTAATTCGACAGATTTATATCACAGTCCCATACTGTGGGGTACTATAAGCACATGTGTGTACTGGAAACCTCGTAATACTAACATATCTTGAATCTATGATGTCACTGACCGTAAGACCGACATGTCTTACACGAGCAGCTAATAGAAAAAGTTGCCGATGAAAGCATAGTTGCCATTGCTAAAAAGGGCCTTTGAATTACTAAAAACAGGAAAATTTACTGAACACTCACTATACACTAGGCATTGTGCCAAATCCTAAACCTCACAACCACCATATGAGGCGTCATTATAATTCCTAAACTGTAGATGGAGGAAATCAGATTAAGAGAAGTTAAATTACTTCCCCAAGGTCACGTAATAAGTTACAAAGATTCACGGTGCCATCTTTTAGCATCTTTTAAAAACTCTACTACTTTGAGTCTATTAGAGAAAGAACAAGCTTTATTTTCAAAATAACATATCATGTCAAGTTTTGCATAGGGTTTCTTGATACCTCAAAAGGAGGACATTTGGGTCAAACTCTGAGTTCTTAGAAAGACCCCTGCCGACGTCTTATTTTTTAAATACTTTAAACAACAGGTTTTGCCTGAACACGGTGTTAAAAATGTAAAGACATTGTTTGACAATTTGCATGAGTAACTGAATTATATGAAGCATCTGAGAATTTGAGAGTGAGAAGAAGACTGTAAATCATTTTAGCCTAGCTGTCTAATGAGGAATTTGGAATCCAGGGAGGTCAAAACGCTTGGAGGAAGTCAGAGTGGTAATTCATGGCAGAGGCAGTGCTAACCTCTCAGCCTGCTTTCAAAAATGCCATTATTTACAGAGCAAATTATAAATTCCATAGACATGGTAACATGGTGAAAGGCATTTAGGCAAGGTAGAGACACAATTGAAATTAGTCTTATTATTGCTAATAATAAGATATTAATAAGAATGAATAAGACATTAATAAGATTTTAATATCTTATTATTAGCAATGTGACAGATTGGGGGGCAGAGGAAGAAAAGTATCAGTTTATTAAGTAAGTCTATTGGTTCTCAAGGGAGTAATTCTGTGACTCAAAACAACATTTGGTAATATCTAGAGTCCTTTGTTTAGGACTGGGAGGAAGGGCTTCTGGCATCTAGTGAAGAGAAGCCAGGGATGCTGCTAAATAAACACACTACAGTGAATGGAACAGCTCACTCCCCCTAACACACACACAGATAATCACCTGGCCCAGATATCCACAATGCTAAGACTGGGAAATATTTCCACCGTCCAATACACCAGTAAGATCTGAACTAGGGCAGTTGCAGTGGGATTGAGTTCAAGGTTAATTCATTCATCAAATCCTCATTGCGGATCTAACTTTGTGCCCATGACTGTGACACACTCCAGATAAAGAGAGGAAGCTATGGACAGATAGGCAGCCAGGTCCTCACATGGCTCACAGTGTAGTCGGAGGGATACTGATGAGTATTGAGCTTGTTAATGGGGATTGTGGGTGGTGGGAACACATGCAGTGATGGGAGTCCATGGAAGGTCAGCCTCCTCCTACAAGAGGCTTCCATAGTGTGAGGGCATGAAAACATTAAACTTTCTGTTATTAAATGACAATTGATCTACATGTAATGAGAGACATGTCTACCTATTGTGTTACAAAAGTAATGGGGCTCCATATTGCTTCTTGGTCTATGTGATACTCTACTGAGGAGGTAACATTTAAGGTACAATTTTAAGCTAAAGAGAAAGAGAAGAGTTCTCCAAGTTGATGGAACACGATGTACAAAAATACAGTCAGAAGTAGCAGGAAAGGAAATGGTGACCAGACCACAGAAAAAGGTATGGGTTACAAAGAGGAGGGGTGGAGGGTCACAGGGGTCACAAGATAATGCAGGCCAATCATTATTTCTAATCCCATAATGGAAATAAATTGCTTGGAAGTACTGATCCACAACAGAACAATGGCCACTCACCCTAAATGCAAGTTCATCCAACCCATGGCCTGCGGGCCACATACAGCCAACAATGGCTTTGAATGTGGCTCAACACAAATTTGTAAACTTTCTTCAAACATTATGAGATTTTATTTTTGCAATTTTTTTTTAGCTGCTCAGCTATCATTAGTGTTAGTGTATTTTATGTGTGACCCAAGTGTCGCTCAGGGAAGCCAAGAGGTCGGACACCCCTGCCCTAGTGGAAACCGTTGAGGATGTAAAAATGAAAACAGCAACGGCAATGCAGCCATGCTTTCTGAATGGTACAGTGGTGTGACTAGAGTTCTGGGTTAACCTCTTCTCAGGGACTTGGAAGCTCATTATTTAGAATGGTCTCGTGGACCTTTGAGCTGCAATTTTAGTGCCTACACCCCTCCACTACTCAGGTATGTTATTTACTTGAATTCCAATATGTCTTTAGAGAAATTATTGCAGTAGCTAGAAATTTCCTTCTTAAAAGCCATCAGAATTAAAGAAATAAAGCATCTATAAATGTGGCATTTCAGTGAATTGTGGCCTTTTAGAAAGACATTTTAAATTGCAAATGAGGCTTTGTAGCTTTTTTTCTTTCCCCCAGAGATTACAACTGAAAGCAGGAGGAGCTTTTTTGGGTCAATCTTATATTTTCTTCTTAATGAAAATCGAGTTTTAGAGTGAAAAAAAGCACATTTCTAATTTCATAGTATTTATATGAAAGATTGTTCCTTTCCCAGGGGTAGTAATTAACTAGCAGAAAAAAATGAAGATGATAGGGAATTAGTGATGCACAAAGAATATAGCTATTTCTCTTCCTTTAAAATATATTTGTGAGGTTTAGTACACCCACTGGTGAATCTGTGTAGTTTTTTAAAATATTTAATGCACAGTTTACCTGTGACATGATTAAACAGTGAATTAACAATTTGTATGTACAAGCAAAATGGCCAAGAGAACCAGTACAGACATTAAAATCTAACAAACCTGACTTTGAGTCTTGGCTCTGGTAGGTTTGTGGGAAAGGTGGATTTATGGTGTCTAGTATCTGACTGTTACTAAAAAACTAAATATTGCTGGAAAAATGGATTCAAAAAACAAAGCAAGGAACTATGTGATAATTGTGTCACAAAGACACTATCAGTAGAAGGACATTGCATCACAGTGATGTTCCTATCTTGGGTAATGTGATATCAAATTAATGGTAGGATCCCGATATGTCACCTATTTTAATACCTTGATAATATTCACCTACATTCAGTACACGTGAAAAGGCAGACTTGTACGTTAGGATGCAGTAAACTTGATTGCAACCTGATAAATTATTTCTTGCCTTTAACATTCTGAGAATTTGAAATCATTTGAACATTGAATTGACATATATTATTTTTAAAAGCACTGATGTGGTTTAGAGCACACTTACATTTTCTTTCTTTCTTTTTTTAATGGCAACTCACAAACTTCTATCATTAATGGTAACTAGGCATGATAGAAAGTAATTAATGAAATATTTGGATTTTAATTTTAGAAGAGCTATACCTTGTGATATGAGTTTTAGTGAATATTTCCAAATTTTCCGGAGGGCCTAGAAAGCTTGTTCTAATGCTTGCAATTATAATGATAGAAAAACAATGACAGATGATGACTTTGTTTCCAGGGAATTGCATTGGAATGTGGAAAATAATTATGGAGAACTAGAACATTTTCTAAGTTATAAATTTGCTTCAGACTTGTTTGTGTATTTGAGATACAAAGTTTGATAAATTTCCCCTACCAAATTGAATGATTACGTTCCTTGTTTACATTGGAAGGTGAGCTGACCTGCTATTTAAAATGTAAAATGAAGTGTCAAAGCTGCCAAAAGCATCTTTAACAGACTGGACAAGGCAGAGAGTAATTGAAATTGGGGAGAGCAAGCAATTAATTCCATGGTTCATCAAATCACTAAACCCCCCTTCTATTTTTTTTAAAGACTTTAAAACAAACCCCATGACAACCAAAAGACTTCTTTCTTGTAAATTAAGTATGTAATACCACATCTGCTTCTTCAGGATAATTAACGCATTGACATTTAAATCAATTGATAAGAGCACAAGCCAGTGCCATTAGTTAATTAATAGTTTAAGAAACCACACATTGAGTCCTTACTCTGCCCCAAGAAGTATCAGAAGTGCTGGGAATGGCTTTAGCCAACTAGACACAGTCATTGCTCTCACGGAGACTGGGTATGAGCTGACACCCCTGGTCATAATTTCAGGCTTATCAGGAAGTGACTGTGGGTCAAAGTTGGACATAGAAAAGCTGTCAGGGGTCAGTCAGTTCAGGCAAATAAGTAAAGGTGGAAAAAAAGGGTTTAGACTGCGAACAAAAGAACACACAGCATTATAACACAACACAACCACCAAATACAACATACCCTTGGAACAAAGTAAATATGAGTGCTAACTTCTAATTGGCACCCTCTGCTCTGGAGACCTGGGGGGCCTCCAAGTATGAAGAGAAGTGGGAAGTCAAGCTGTGAGATAATAGCCCCCTGTTCAGATGTTCATGGTGAGGCCCCATCAGGTCAGAAGCTAAAGTGGGTGATCTGTGATTCAGCCCAGTCCTCGCAATTTGATTTTGACTTATGCTTTAGGAGATAATTTGATGAGGCAAAGGTCACCTGCAGGGAGAGAAGAACAGGGTTTAGTAGGGTGGCCTTGGAGGAGGTAAAGTGGACTGACCCTTTGTTATCCGACCCACACACATCCTCTTTTCTCTCCCCACTCTAACCTACCCACATCCTTTTTGGCTTATTAGCCAATATAGTCATGAAGGTTTTTTGTTGTTGTTTTTTTTTTACTAAAAAACATGAAAGCCAACAGAAAGAATAGTTAACTAATTCAGTACTAAATCATTTATTCTTTAGTAAATGACTATATATAAATAAAATAGGAAATAAATAATAAAATAAATCACACACACACGAATTGAAATGAAGTTATTTTGGCTCTTGAGTGTTTGTTTTCCCCAAGATATGAGGTCCTACCACGTGTTAGATGTATGCCATTGGTCAAGTAATCTAATTCATTTAAGCCTCAGTTTCCATAGCAAAATGGGAGTAATAATGGTATCTGTCTCCTAGCATGGATGAGAGAATTAATTGAGCCAATATATAATGTGCTTAGAACATAACTTAGCACAGAGTAAGTTCCCAATCAATGTCATATATTTTCCTTATATGGCCAAAGGCCAAAAATGGCGAAAAAAACCAGCACTGGCATTCTGCTTTTGACTTTTAACTAAGAGTTTTGAATTTGTAGTAGTATAATAATAGCTTTTGATAGTTGGAGATGTTTTGTGAGAAAAGTGTATACTAAACTCAAAACCTTTCTTTTGCACTTTAAGAGCTGAGCCAGGATGACTCCCAAGTGTGGAGTTTCACTGTGACCAATGATGTAGAGCAGGGGTTCCCAACCTTTTTATACCCTAGGGCGCATTCTAAAATATCAGTAGGGTGGCAGGCACCAGCTATTTCTAAGGATATTTATTATTGAACAAGAATAAAAAACAATAAACAAAAATAATTTTAAAATAATAAATTTATTGTACAAATTATATACACACAAAGAAACATATATACAAAACGTAATACAAAGTAAATAAAAAACACACATATAATAAAATCATTTAAAAAAACATAAAAGAAAACATAAAAAAACCCAATCTGTAAGTGTGATCTTTGGCATTGCATTTCATTGGCCAGTGCCTCGTAATTAGGAGAGTATGACGACAACCCTGTTAGCAAACAATTATTAAGATGCTCATCAGTAAGTTGAGATCTATATCGTGATTTTATTAAATTCATGTTTGAAAACAAAGATTAGCATAAATACGTTGACCCAAAAAACGATTTGATTTTATATGCCGCTTTTTTAAAAAATGGGAACCTTTCTTTGTCGACTATGTTCCATAAGTCCTCTGATATTAAGGATTTTAGCAAAATATCATTCTGAAGGTTCAAAATTTCTAACTCTAGTTCTTCTGATTTCCCCTGAACAAGGTCTGCAATACATGCGGCTAGTTCTATTACATTTATTTGGCAAGTAAAAGGATTGATACAGAAGGAGACAATTGGCTTGATATTTGTAAACTGCAGAAATCTCTCTTCAAACTGTTTTTGAAGCACTTGCAGGGCCTCAATAAATAATGACACGTTTAATTCATTGTTACCTACCATTTTCCTCATATATGGGA
>PVKE010003657.1:0-70383 GCA_004027555.1 Craseonycteris thonglongyai | reverse complement strand
CGTTTGTGGCCTGCAGGCTGGACAAGCTTGTCATAAACGGTGTCCCAAAACTCACGCAAGAAGTCGCTTTGATGGAAAACACAGGCTTATAATTAAAAATTGTACATTTTCATTGCTCAACAATGAAAACACGTTGTTCTTTGGTGGAGACAGTTAACCCTGAACTGTCAGCTGTCAAGCTTTTTTTTTCGTTGGCAACACTTCACTGCACAAATGACGCAAAATTCAAATCGTGCGTGAATTTTGGGACACCCTTTACATATTAAAAGCAAGGTGGCAAAATCAAGTGCAGGAAAACCCTTTTTTAGGGACCGTGGTGTATTCTTCTCAGCCTCCTCGACTCCACCTTTTCAACAGTGGAGGGTTTAAGGCACTGAAAGCCAGCGTTGCGTTTGACTCCTGAACAGGGTGCAAGAAAACAGCATTTGGGCACGCTGCTTTTAATGACTATCCAGAACTTATAAGAAGTGCGGGTATATAAGACATTTCAACTTTCCAGTTTTACTTATTTAGGGGGAAATCTTTTTTTTTTTAAGGTTTATTTTTATTGTTTTTGACAGAGAGAAAGGGAGATACAGAGACAGAGAGAAGGGGGAGGGCCCAGAGCCGTCTCCATAGCTGCACATCATCGGTTTTTTTCCACACAGTTTCATTCCACAGGTGGGCACGGGGCTGCACAGGGCAGGAACTGGGCCGGGGTCTCACCCCAGTGAGAACCGAACGGGGGGCACTCCCCAGTTCAGCATATGGGTCCACATGGGCCGGGGCCGGGATTCGATCCTCAGGCTCTGGGGCTGCAACGTGAGTGCTTAGCCCACTGAGCCATCCCGGCTTCCTCCAATTTAGGGGTAAATCTTAACATGAATTGAAAGCAAAAATTTTTTAAGATTTATTTTTTGAGGTGAAAGAGAAGGGGGAGGGCCCAGAGCAGTCTCCATAGTTGCACGTCCTTAGTTGCGACATGGTTTCATTCCACACAGGTGGATGTGGGGCCGCCCTGGGTGGGAACTGAACTGGGGGCCCCCGCATGGGAGGCGAGAACCTTCACTGTGGAGTCATCCTGGTGGCTATGAGCTGCACCCCAGTTCAGCACATGAGGTTGCACGGGCAGGGGCCTGGGACTGAACCCCAGGCCTCGCGATTGTGAGCTATCCTGGCATCCCTGAAAGTAATTTTTATATGGACTTGAAACAAAAGTCTAGTATTTAAGCCCTGTGAATACAGCATTTGACTCTAAAATCCAGAGGGATATCTTAAGTTCTGATTATGTAATAATATTCTCCTCATTCTCCAAAAGTATAAAATTTCATAGCTAAAAATAGTACTTTGGTTATCAGAGAACACCAATTCCGATTCAGTGATCTCAATACAGATAGCAAGCTGAATTACTAGTAAATGAAACCCCGTGACACACAAGTTGTACTATTAAAAACAAGTCATTAGGGAACGACAAAGCAAAACCACAATGAGATACCACCTCACACCCATTAGAATGGCTACTATCAAGAAAACACGGCGGGGAAGCCAGGACGGCTCAGCTGGTTAAATGCTCACTTTGCAGCCCCGGGGACCCAGGATCAAATCCCACCCCCTGCCCGTGTGGACCCATGTGCTGCAGTGGGGTGTGTTTCCCATGCGGGAAGCCCCTGCCCACCTGTGTGGAACAAAACCATGTAGAAAAGTGATGACGTACAACTTTGGAGACGGCTCTGGGCCCTCCCCCTTCTGTCTCTCTCTCTCTGTCAAAAACAATAAAATAAATCTTTAAAAGAAAAGGAAGGTAACAAGTGTTGGCGGGCATGTGGAGACACCGGGACCCTCATGCACTGTTGGCGGGATTGTAAATGCTGCAGCTGCTACGGGAAAACAGTACGGTGGGTCCTCAGAAAATGAAACCTAGAACTAGCACATGATCCAGCAGTTCCTCTTCCGGTATACACCCCAAAAGAAGTGCAAGCAGCGACTCACACAGACACGTGTGCCCCGCTGTTCACCGCAGTATCATTCCCGGTGACTAAAACGTGGAAGCAGCCCGAGGGTCCATGGATGGACGGATAGATAAGCAAATCGTGTAGAATGGGGTATTTTTCAGGCTTAACACGGACAGAAGTTCTGGCACGTGCTAGGTCACTCGGACAGATGTTGTGTGGTTCCCCGGACAGGAGCCTGGTCAAGTTCCTAGAAGGTAGAATGTGGTTGTCAGGGGTGAGGCTGGGGGCAGGGGGGAGGGGAGTGGGTGTTTTATGGGCACAGTTGTAGTTCTGCGAGATGAGTTCTAGAGATGGACGGAGGTGACAGCGGCACCAGATGTCCTTCGTACCACACCGACCTGTACACTTAACCATGGTGCCGGCGGTCATCTTGTTATTTGTGTTTTACTACAAGAAAAAGCTAGAAGACAAACGATGGTACTGTGTCAGTGAAACTAATACTTTTAAAACTACGCAACTAAACGGGGTGTGGTTATCCAGAGCTACCTTCTAGAACAGAAAAAGTTGTGTGGTATCTTTGCAAGATTACCTCTAAATCGACCATTATTCCAAAATAAGTTTATTTTAAAATGAGTTTTAACAAGTGACAACTGAAAAACAGAATGCTGACACAGAAGGTAAAGAGAATACGTATATATTAGAATGGACACAGCCAGCAGCAACATATGAACGCCTACACGGATAGCTACAGTAGATGTAAAATTCTAATTCTTCCTGTATGTTCACTGTTGTCTTTGTCTGGCTATTGCCTCATCATCCACTAATTGCAAAAAGACAGGTTGCTGAAGTTCATACTGCAGCAAATATTTCCTTAATAGTTCTGGGTGCATTTTTTTTAATAAAGATTTATTTATTTTCACAGAGACAGAGAGACAGAGAAGGGGGAGGGCCCAGAGCCGTCTCCATAGTTGCACATCATTGGCTTTCTACATAGTTTCACTCCACAGGTGGGTGGGAGCCGTGCAGGGTGGGAACTGAATTGGGGGCCTCCTGCATGGGAAGCTCACCCCAGTTCAGCCTATGGGTCCACATGGGCCGGGGTCAGGACTCGATCCTCAGTTCCTGGGGCTGCAAAGCGAGCGCTCAACCCGCTGAGCCCTCCCGGCTCCCCCCTTTTATGAATCTATTTCAGTCCTATACTCAGAAAAACAAAGCTTGACTCAGAAAGACGGCTTCAAACAACTGAGCTTTATTTCCTGGCTCACCTCTTCTCCAGTAAAGGCCAGCTATGGAAAACCTTTTAACTGCTCTGCAGCCGGGAGGCATGACTCGGGACATTGTCCCTTCTCTCCTTCCCCATCTGCAATCGGTGGGCTGAACGCCGAGGGCTCCCCTGCGCAGGTGCAGGGGGCTGGGCCCCATGGGGGGGCCGCCTGCTGGGCCTCACCTTGCCTCTCCCCCCACCCCCTCGGCCGCCCCGGCCTCCCCGGGATCAAATGCTTCGCTTGGAACACAAATCGAGCTGTTGCTAATTCCTCTGGCACACCCGGAACTCGATACGAAGCAAGTACACACGGAATGGTGCAGACAAGAAGGCAAGCTTTATTGTACTTCGAGGGGTAAAAAAATAAAATAAAATAAAAGCCATTGACACTGAGTGAGCAACACTGCCACCTAGTGGCTTGGTGACGCACCACCAACCCTTCAAGAGCTGATCTGCTGGTTTCAATTTTCACCGTAGAGACGTCGCTTTTGATAAGCTGGTCTTCAGAGAACCTCGGATTTTAAGAAACGGTTTTTATCTTCGAGATGCATTCATGGATGTGCTTTCTGTGCTTCGGGGGGTAAAGCATGAGTTTGTTTGTTGTTGTTGTTCTTTTAAATAGACCATCAAATTAGTTTCATTTCAAAGTTACAAAACACTTTGGGACAACCTGCCTCTGAGTACCCATCCCTCTTGCTCGACATTCTCAACAGCCACCTGATTGCAACAGACAGTTTATAAAGAAGCAAAACTGTACAAGAACCACATTAAGTTTACTCACTTCCTCCACCTATGTTTTTTGGGTTTTTTTTTACAATCTAGGGTGCTAAGTACTTGCACGTCACTTATTTGAATTCCTGGGGGTGTGGGGGGAAAATGCATCAGGACGCGCCCGTAACAATTTCGCATAAATCACATAACCCAACTCCTCTGATGACTAAGCAGTAACAGTGCAGGGTTCTGGCGCTGCCATTCTTAATGAACAATCGTCTTCTCCTCTAGAGCCGGTGGTTGCGGTCGCTGTGCTGACTGGAGAACTTCTCTGAGCACGTAAAGGAGACTAGTTAATGCAACACCTGGCTGAAAAACGAGAAAGGTGTCGGGATGACATAGTGTCGACAGCCGGCATCTCAAATCGGCGCCTCGGTTTACGACCGAGAGTTCAGATTCCGGGGTAAGGGCCCTGCCCTTCGGCATATCCACGAGGGTCGCGGTCTCGCTAACGCCTCTCTTTATGGCAGCGTTTCTGGGTTATGTGGCCGGAGGCACTCACAGGTTCTCGAATGCACGCGTCGGACTGGGTCCACGTGGAACCCTGACCGTGGCAGACAGCACGCTCCGTTAAGGATCTGGGGACGAGCCGAGTCCTGGGAAAGAGGTATACAAGTGTGGAGTAAGAGGCTGAACTGGAACAGCTGTAGGCTGCACCTTTTTTGTTTTTTTTTGGTAGACACAACTGAATGTTTCAATTCTGAGGACCTGAGACTGTGGGAGAACGGAGCTCCCGGTCAGAGCCCACGTTCTGCAGTTCTGCAAAGCGATAGGAGTCGGGGCGGGGGGGTCCCTGAAACATCTGAACAGGGTTCGCTGGGGGGCCGGCTTGCCTGCCCTGGTGCTCACCGCCATGTGCACGAGCCCCCCCACCCACCCCTCACGGTCGGAAGCCCCCTTCACGAGTCCAAGTCCACTGCGTCTCGCGTCACGCCGCTCCCTGGGCATCCTTGAGGCCAAAGCAACGCAAGAGGCTGGGGGAGCCTCACAGTAACTCAGACACGATGCCAAGTCATCTCCAAAAAGTTTATTAGCATGATTAAAAACATCATCTTGAGTAATGACAGAGAGAATCGCTACACGTGAGAGCGTCAGTGGCTACGCCTTACAACCAGCATCTGCAACTGGACGGACACCTGTGCTGCCCGTCCTCGTTTTATTCAAAACGACCCCCAGCTACGGGCTCCACGTGAAGCGTGACTATTGCTTTGACTGGAAGTGAGTCCCACTGCAATTAAGTATAAAAAATATCTTCCATAATTGGAGTGAGACCTGCATTACTGAGTAGGAGTTGATAAAAATCCTCAGAGAGTTGGGTTTTTGTTTTTAAAAAACATTCCTTTTACACACTACAAAGAAATCATTAGTATTTTGGCTTTTTAAATTCCTACACGGTATTTGGAACGGCAGCCCCCGCGGGCCCTCCCGTCCCGGAGCCGAGGACGCGGACCCCCTTCCAGAGGGCCCATCGTGGGGAGGGGGCTCCGCGGGCTTAGACCGGCTTGAGGACAAAGACGGCGTCGTCCAGGACGTAGTAGTCGTTGTACATGTCCCCTTCACACAGGTACGGCAGCCTGGTGAAAGCCTCGATGACAAAGCCAGCCTTTCTGAAAACCTCAGGCAGGCTGTTCACTTGTTCTTCCCAGTTCTGTCCCCGGATTTCCAAAATTTCTGATGGTTTCTCCCACTTGCCACCTACTAAAACAAATGAAAAACATTAAGTTAAATTCTGGAACAGACAAGGTCTTTAAAGAGGGAAGGGGGCCGAGCCAGGTACCCCGGAGGCAGGTGGGCGGAGGGAAGGGGCAACGTAGGGGGGCCGGAGAAGGGGCCCACCCTCCCAGGCTGAGGCGCCAGAACAGAACGGCGCTCACAGGTCCCCGCGACCCAAAGCCCCGAGACCGGCTCTGACGGCCCTGCCCACACGCCCCTCCCTGAGATGGCCGCGGGGCCTGGGGCCTGGGTTAGAGCGCTGCTCAAGGAGCACGGGACACAGAAGCGGTGCAGCAGCACGTATGGAGTGAGGGCCATGGATCAATGCCTGCAAACACCCCTGACGTCGTCAGCCTAAGCAGTGCGTTCACTAGAGGTCCATGAGGCTGGAAACAGAACCGGGTTAATGGGGGAGTTTCATTTGTAAAGAGCGAGTCGCTGTTTCAAGGGCAGTTGGTGAGCAGCTTCGTGAAGGGTAAGCTCCGGACCCGGGCGAGGAGGACGCAGGCTGAGCCAGCCCAGCAGCTCCTGGGACAGGCAGGACCCGTCACCTGGGGGTGGGGGCGGGGAAACAGGCAGGACATGTCACCTGGGGGTGGGGGCGGGGAAACAGGCAGGACCCATCACCTGGGGGTGGGGGCGGGGAGACAGGCAGGACCTGTCACCTGGGGGTGGGGGCGGGACTGAGGGCGTCCTGTCCGCAGGCACACCCAGTGCTGATGACAGACACACTCGGCAGCAGTGGTGCACGTGCACTCGGCACTACACTACGGTGCCGTGCGATAAACACGTGCACACTGGCAGTGCTGCTGAGCTCGGGCTGGGAGTCGCTCTGTCGTCACAGGTGCTGGGGGCACCGACGCTGTGGAGAGCGGCCCCCTCTCGTGCGTCAGGCCCAGCCCCTGACTCCTCTCGCTTGGCCTCTCGGCGTCTGTGCCTTTCCTGCAGCGAACACACCAGCTCAGACCCTTGCTGTGACCAGAGAAGTCCCCTGGGGGGCGTGACACCGCAGGCCGGGGCTCCAGGCGCTCAGGGGCAGACGCGTGCACTTCAGGTCCGCTGGGCAGCGTGGTGTGGGGCGTTTTTCTCAGCTGCAGCCCCCACACCCGACTTTCCAGTCCTCCCAGTGACCGTGGGAGCCGCCCCCTCTTGCTTAGTCGGCCAATCAGTGTCTGCCGCTTCCAAAGCGCCTCTGTGAGGCGGGGGTGACGGGGGTCCCACGCGTGGGTCCCACAGGCTGGGCCCCGATGTCTACTGCTCCCAGACCTTTCGGGTCTGTCCTTATAGATGCGCCTCCTGCTGCCCCCGCCGCCCCCCGGCACTGAGCACACGGCCTCCAGGCTCCACAGTAAGAATTATCTGCCGGACAATAACTAACTCCTTCCTGGGAATCCAAGCTGCATGTGAACCAGAACTCAAATCGTCTAACGCCAGTGAGGACGTGCAAAATCTAAGAAAAACGTATCACATGAACACTCAGAAATGTGCTCCAGGCTAAAATCTCAACATTACATGATGAAACTGGGTTACAGAAAACATTTACACAATTTCAAAGAGTTCCCAATTATGGTTCCTTAATACAAGTTCCTCTCTTCAGTTCTTCCTTTCTAAAAAGGAAGGAAAAGAAAAAAACAGGCGACGCTTCAAACACATGTCCTGACCCAGCAGCGCGCGCCGGGCGCACACGCTCACGCCGGGCGCCCACCCTCACGCCGGGAGCACACGCTCACGCCGGGCACACACACTCACGCCGGGCGCCCACGCTCACGCCGGGCACACACACTCACGCCGGGAGCACACGCTCACGCCGGGCACACACACTCACGCCGGCCACAGACGCTCACGCCGGGCGCCCACGCTCATGCCAGGCGCCCATGCTCACGCCGGGATGGAAGCTGTGGACGTAGGCAGGATGCTTCTCGGCCTGGAAATCACCCTGATTCTGGTCCACGCCGGTAAGGTTCCTGCGTTTCTCCTCCATATTTAAACCGATTGCTCTTTTTTGCCTTATGCATTTGTATTTTCCTTCAATATACATTCCACAGGGGATAACTATCCTAGAATAGATCTGTTTTTTAAGATTTTGCCTACACCTGTTTTTCCCTGTGAACGAGAAAGTGTTTCCCACACCCAGTCCTAATAATCTCACCACGGTCCTAATGAATCTAATAATCTCGGATGTGCCCACAAAGTTTGGGTCACAGGACGGCAAAGGGAGTGAAAGCCCTTACAATTAATTTTTTCTCATTTGTAAAGAAACACATCAACATGTGTTTATTTTGGACAAAAGGACTATAGGTGATCTCTTGCTTCTACTTGCAGCAGTATTATATATATTTTTTAAAGATTTATTTTTATTGTTTTTGACAGAGAGAGATACAGAGACAGAGACAGAGAGAAGGGGGAGGGCCCAGAACAGTCTCCATAGTTGCACATCATTGGTTTTTCCACATAGTTTCATTGCACAGGTGGGTGGGGCTGCACAGGGCAGGAACTGGGCTGGGGTCTCACCCCGGTGAGAACCGAACTGGGGAACACTCCCCAGTTCAGCATATGGGTCCCCACGGGCCGGGGCCGGGATTCGATCCTCAGTCCCCGGGGCTGCCAAGTGAGCGCCTAACCCACTGAGCCATCCCGGCTTCCTCTAATATATTTTTTTCTAACAAGTATATGTTACTTTTATAAACTACCGGCCAGTAACTAGTGTTATTTAAAGAAGAGTCTTGATCGTCTAAGGACATATCAGACAATGTCTGGGATCCGCCCTAAAATGGCGTGAGGGACGGCGGGGTCCGCTAGCATTTCAAATGGTCCATAGAGGCTTTCAAGTGTCAATATTTAGTATTCCATTTATTTTCTGGCTTGCCCTTTAAAAAGAGTAAAGGGATGTTTTTCTATCCCCTCTGCCAAGGAGATAAGTTTCAACCTTTCAGAAGGTACTGTGCTTAAAAACCACCACCCTGCAGAACCTGCGTTCTCACAGAGCTGTCACAAGAGCCACACGCGGGTGTGCGACAAGCTGTCCACACTTCTCCTTTTCTCGAAGCTGTTGCACAACGGGAGGGACAGCCATGTCCCGACAAGCCCGCACTCAGGAAACTGCAGTGGCTGGGCTGTTCCCCTCAGACCCACGTGGAGGAAGCGGGAAGCAGGCGGAGACACTCCCAGGTCGTAGACACGCACCTCAGGCCCCGGGGCGAGCTCTCCAAGGACAGTGCTTCATGCCCACCAGCTTCCTGCGGGGACACGGGCCTGAGACGCTCGGCTAGCACGTGACGCTGTGCCGGTCACGGCGTGCGGGGAAGGGCTCCTCTGTGTGGCTGAGGGGACAGTCCGGGCAGGAGACCTGAGTGTGCCCATGAGACTCAGGAGTGGACCCAGGTCCCTTGGCTGGTCCCCCAGGTCACCGGGCAGCTCCGAGCTCACGTCACATTGTGCAAACGCGCCAGCTACAAGGTGGCGAGAACCGAAGTGCTCACCAGACTCCTAGGGACCTGGCGTGAAGAAAGCCCGTCCAAAACTCAAGCATGAGGCACCTGGGTGACTTTCTGATGCCACCTCACAGCAGAGGACACAGCAGGCAGCAAACCCCAAGCCCCGCCTGGTCTCACATGGGCCTCCTTCCATTCACAAGCACCTGAGAGGCTGTCCAGCCTCCTGCGCCCGGGGCTGCAAGGTCAAGGTGGGGGCCCGGCCCCGGAGACGGGAGAAAACAGAAATGGTGGGCGGGGCGCTGGTGGGGTGCCGTCCCTGCCTGCTGACACCCCACCACAAGGCGCGTGACAGTGGGGACAGCAGTGGCAGTGGTGGCACAGACACTACCTTTTCTTAAACACGTCCTACAGGCGAGGTGAGCTAACACCCTCCCGCGTGGCCGGTCTTACTGAACCGTCCCCTCCCCAGCCCCATGAGCCCCGAACACGACCCCCGTTCCCCTGAGGAGGAAACTGAGGCGCACAGAACCCAGTGGGCAGAGCGGGGTCCCAGGCCCGCACCCTCCATCACAATGCTGCTCATCAAAGAGGATGAACAGTGACAGGACCACAGAGCAGCAACAAAGTGCCAGGAAGCAGCGAGCGTGCTGAGCCAGGCTTGCAGCCTCTGCCTTCTATGACGATGCCCCCGGGGACAACGGGGCTCACGAAGCCACGAGTGCGTCCCCACAAATAGCAATCCTGCCCCACAGGCAAGACGCCCAAAGCCCTGCTGCCATGTGGCTGGTGGTGACAAGGGCAGCGACCAGCAGGAGGGCCCTGCCCCCGTCACCACGCTGCGTGGCCCTGGGGACCAGGGGACAGGGGTGCAGGCTTTGTGTGTGGGGTCACGGATAGCTTCCCGGTGTCCTGCCAGCAGTGAGCACAGGGTCCCCAAGTTCTGGTTCTGGAACCTGCTGCTGCCTGTCCCCAAGTAACCAGCAGGCCGAGGTCAGGACCCAAGAGGAAGTGAGAAAGCGGAGGCCCGCTGCTCTGGACTGTGCTGGGAGGACAGGAGCCCGGGGTTCCCCGGCCCACGCTGTGGGGGAGCAGAGCCTGGGCCCCGGGGCACCGGGCAGTGAAAGCCGCTGACCACGCTGTCCGTCCATCCCTCCCACAGGTGCTGCCGGCGGCTGCACGGTGTCTGTCTCGCAGCCGCCGCTCCTGGAAGTGGACCCCACCCAGGGGGCCGTGACCCTGCCCTGCTCCTTCTCCACGGCGGGGTGCCCCGCCCAGAGGCCCGACAGCCTGTGGTTCCGCCTCGGCACCCAGCAGCCGGAGCGCCTGTGCTCAGAAGGGGGTTGCACAGGCGAGGCGGACAAGTTCACGCTGACGGCCCCGGCCCAGAGCCAGGTGTCGCTCACGGTGAACAGGCTGGTGCCCAACGACAGCGCCATCTACATTTGTGGGATAGCCCTGCCCGAGTCCACAGACCCGCAGGCGAGGCGGACCGGAGCGGGGACGGTGCTGGTGGTGAGAGGTCCGTGGGCCCGCCGGGTCCCGGTGCGTACACGCAGGTCACGAGGACGTGGCAGCCAGTGAGGGGCGGTGGCGGGCACGCCCAGGGAAGCGCGGCTGAGGAGCTGCTGCGACCCCTCCCCCGGGGGGCTGTGCTGGGGGCGGGGTCTGTCCATCTGGGTGTCACTAGAGAGGGCGACCGCCGGGGGCCCCTGTTGGGGGCCCCTGTCCATCCTTACGGTGACGTGTGGAGGCCAAAGGAAAGCCTGCGCTGCAGCCTGAGGCCCCGAAGTGACCGCGCTCTCTCTGCATAAACCAGGCTCGCCAGGGCTCAGCAGGGCCCTGCAGGGCCTCCTCATTGCACTGCTGTTGCTGCTCTCCGTCTACCTGGCTGCCGTGATCGGGATCTTCATAGTCCTCTCCAAAGTAAGTCTGGCTTCCGTGCACCGGGCGCTGTCCTCAGGAATAAACTCTCTCTCCGTCTGGGAGCCTCAGAAGTGGCTGGCCCACTGACACGCTCCTGGGGGTCCGCGGGGACCACCCCTGCAGGAGACGGCTGCAGCTGGGAGCACACACCCCGGTCACTGGCTTCCTAACCGGAGCACACACTGCACAGGGCTTGCTCTTTAAAACCCAGTGACGTGGCAATAAGGGGGCCTCCCTCATAACCATCATACATGCTGTCTCTCTGCTGCAGGAGGGTAGTAATTATATCCATGAAAGGTTTAAGAATGAGCTAAAAGGGGTTGACAAAGAGATTAGAAGCTGCCCCAGAACACTTTAAAAAGGCCTACAGTTCCTGAGAAAGACTAGCTCCTGGCGGCTCGGCTGGTAGGCCACGAGAGGGGATCTGTGTGTTCCCTCAGGGTGGCTGGAAACCAATCATCAACATCAGTCTTGTTAATTTACTAAAATGATAAAAGCAGCTCCGAAAGGGCATGGTAAGTATTTGCTCTTGTACATCATTTAACTAGTAAGTTCATTGGACTTTCCTTTTCTTCCTGACAGTCAAAATCTAGCAGTCTGAGAAACAAAGAGATGGAAGATTCACAAAAGGTACAGATCAAAGTTGGTAAAACACCTTTTACGTCAAGTGGGCCGAACGCAGCCCAACTCAAATTCATTAACTTTCTTAAAACATGATGAGACTTTTTGCAACTTTTTTTAAGCCCATCAGCTATCATTCGTGTATTTTACGTGTGGCCCAGGGAAGCCACAAGGTTGGATACCCCTGTGTTACATTGTGACTGGTTGTAACTATTTCAAATCCAGAACATTTTAAGGAACACAGGGCATCCCGGTAACTTTAAACCATAGCTACTGTTTCCTATTGTTGAGAAACTGAATGATAGACAACTCAAGTGGTAAACTATAACTTAAACTTGATAGTTCTCAGCCATAAATTCGACTTACTATACTCAAAATATACTGGGACAAGTGCAATAAAAAAATAAAAAGCTCTGGGGAGTGTAGCAACCATGGCTTCTAGCCCTGAAAGACTTCTATCTCGTTTGCATTTACAGAAGAGTGCGCGGCGTATTTTTCAGGAAATCGCTCAAGAACTATATAGTAAGAGGCACGCGGGAACAAGCCAACAACCCGTAAGTGTCAACCAGCAAAGAGACTTCACACAGATATAAAGCATGTTTGACTAAAAAACTAAGCTGCCAATAACAAGCCATCTGTATTCATGGTATCCTTCACAAGAGCCCACAAGAGGGCTTTCACATATAATGCATTTTGATGTAGAATCTGTTCTGATAAGTACATAACAAGGGACATCTGATACGATACTAAAGACACCAGGCTGGCATCTTAGTGACAAGAACCCTTCCAGAAAGACAAGGATGTTTTTGTGGAGGAATGCTGCTTTGTACAGTAGCTTCAGACAGTAGTAGTAGGCAGCAAGTCCATGTAGCAAACGCCTGTGAGTCGAATTTCTAGAGTAAACATTACTTGTTGCTAATGAGGCAGAAATCAATCCACATTAGAAAAGAGGTCGCCGAAGAAGAAAACAGGAGTTGAATATTTTGTCAGGCTTTGGGGTTGGAGCAGTAGGCAAGAACGCATCTACATACCTACAGGACATTCTGATCAGTGTCTCTTTAAAGTTCTGTAGAACCAGGTTTTTCAACCAAGAAGTTGTTGTAGGGCCATTGCAGCTGATACTCAGTTTCCACGACATAGGGCCAGACTGCTTGGATTTGAACGAAAATGCACACAAAATAACGAGCTTATGTAACAGGTTTCTGTTAGGAGGTATGCTCTTCTCAAATTCCACTTTTAAAAAGGATTTCTGTCTAGAAGAGAGTATGTCACCCATGTAGTCATTTCGTCCTTCAAAGCACATGCAAAAGCACACAGAAGTGCTAACCCGCTCAGATGCCGCCTGAGTGAGTGCCGGTGTCTATTCACACTCTTCTCAGTGAGGCCGGGGCATCTTTCCAGCAAAAGGCCAAGGTAAGTGGCCCAAAGACAGGCCCGAAAGTCAGGACTGTCACATGTTCCCAGCCAGGGTTATGCCAATGGCGCCGGAGCAAGAATATGAATGCTCAGTTCCCACATCTCCCTTCTAAATACAGGGAAATGGCAGCTTGCCCTTCACGACTCCTGGGAGGTACCAGGAGGCAGAAGGCAAGACGGCATCGTAGCTTGTATGTTGCCCACAGTGTGGCACCGTCAGCGGCATAACCTTAAGTATGGCTTGTTAATTACTGTTGCAGGAGAAGGACAACATGTATGAAAACAGAAGAGCACGTTACAACTATGAACGACCCTAACACTGCTGTCATCTTCAGTGAAGCCTCTGAAAATCCTCAAGTTATAACACGTTAATGGACACACACCCATCAGGCCTTGAAAAATGTAACCAAAGGTAAAGAGAAAAGAGCAGGCTACAAGGGCAGATAGATGCCTGCGGACAAGGAAACTGCCACCAGTAAGAATTACCAAAATGCTAAAATCCAGAGAAGTACAACCGAAAAATACTTTAATTTGCTAAAAGAATTCTAAGCAGTCTAACACATTCAAAAACGTCAATTTTTATATGTTTCATCCAACATGTGATTGTCACCTATGACCCTGAAGATCTGTCTTTATGGGATGTGGACGCGATGGGCCCGTTAGACTAAGTTGTATGGGGGGGGGGGGGGGGGGGGGGGCACAAAATCTGAGTGAGAGACTCATCTGGCTGAGTACCCGGGAGCAAAAATGGTCCCCTTGGGGGCTGCCATGAGCCACAGTATGAGGCGCTCGTCCTGCTAGGTGTACAAATGCCTCGCCTCACGCTAGCAACAAGGAGTGAGAACAGTGAGAACGCCGTAGCAGAAACGCAGACACGAGGGCCAGGCTGAACAGAGGAAACCGCAGAACGAATGCGCTGGGCCGGCTGCAGGGGAGTGTTGTGCCAAGAGCCCCGGGCAGGTGTGGACGCCAAACCGGACAGGTGCCTCTGCAATACTGACTTTAAACCAACGAAGGAGGGAAAGACCAGATCCGGGGCCGGTGCAGCAGGGATGTTTATGGAATTCATTACCATTGCGCTAAAAAAACAAGCCATGGGTTGTTCTTTGAAAGCTACTTCAGTGTACAAAGTTTAAAGTACCGGTATCCAAAGTGTGCATTCATTATTAAACATAAATTCCAAACCATTATTTTGTTTCATTAAAGTGTTTCTTTTAAAATAGTATTATAATAAATGAGGTGTATTCTTAGTATAAAAACCCAGACAGAATTCTAAGGTATTTTAAGTTCCCTCTGAAAACGTTGGGCAAGGATGGCTTAAATCCGTGACCTCCAACCTTTTGAAGGACACATGCCAGGAAAGTGGACGGGGGTGGGGCATGTAAACTTTTATTTGTGTGTGTGCATGTCTGAGTGATTATGGTGTGTATAGAGGTGTGGGGGTACAGTTTATGCATATGCGTGTATGTGGGTACATGTGTGTATCTTAGAAACCAAAATAGAATTAAACAACTGGCAAAAAACGTAACACACAATTCACCCCTAAACAACACAAGGGTTTGGGGCACCAACTCCCTCTTCTGCTACACAGTCAAGAACCCACATGTAATGCCTGACTCCCCCAAAACTTAACTACTAGGAGCCTACTGTCAACCAGAAGCCTTACTGACAACATAAACAGTTGATTAACACATATTTTGTTTGTTGTATGTATCCTATCCTGAATTCTGATAATAAAGTAAACTAGAGAAAAGAAAATGTTATTAAGAAAATCATGAGAGAGAAAACACATTTGCAGTATTTACTGGGAAATATCTGCATATAAGTGGACCTGAGCAGTTCAAACCCATGTTGATCAAGGGTCAGCTGTAATTAGAAATGCTAATACTTTCTCCCTAGATCCCAAAATGAGTTGTCTTGTGGGCTCTTTGGGGCGTATACTTTGAAACCACTGGCTGGGGTGAAATCAGCAAACTCGTAAACCAGATGGCAGAAGGGTAAGAGCTCACACCAGGCAAATGGAAGAAGTGGTGGATCGGATCGCTCACCCTTCGTTTCTGGGAGTCATTACACTTTGGTGCTTCCAGGGCTGAAAATTCACTGTTGTTTGTATAACTAACTGGCTGGCAGACAAAATCCCTAAGATAAACTAGTATTTCATTGAGAATAAAGCCTTGCCCACTGTAAGCAACGCCTGTGTTTCAAAGACTGATCTTGATGCTGAAATTAGGAACAAACTCTCCCAAAGAAAGTGGTCACACTCCCTCAGCGTGTAGAGAGCTGGGATCCCAGGGTGGTCCAGAAAGATCCATCCATAAACGCCTCCATTTTCCATATCATGTGGCTGGATACTTTCGGACAGCCCTCGTGTACATATAATATTCACTCATTTTTTAAGATTTTGCTTGAGAGGAGGGGAGAGAGAGGGAGAAGGGGGAGGCCTAGAGCAGACTCCATAGTTGTACATCCTCAGTTGTGACACGGTTTCATTCCATGTGGGGCCACGCAGGGTGGGAACCGAACCAGGGGCCTCCTGCACGGGAGGCGAACACCTTCTCCACCATCCCGGCGGTTACCAGTTGCACGGCAGTTCAGCATGTGGGTTTGCACAGGCCGGGGCAGGGATTCGATCCCAAGACCTCATGGTTGCAAGGCAAGCGCTCAACCTGCCGAACTACCCCGGCCTCCCCAATATTCATCCTTTTATTCATCCATCTAGCCCACAATATTGATTGAGTGCTATACCATCAAAGGCCTCTAGATGCTGTCCTTGGGCCACTGAACGTGTCCTTCCCAACCCCACCATGTTCACGCTCACGCTTTCATGCATGTACCGTTCCCTCTGCCTGCAGAACGCTTCAGACACAAACACAGCTCAGCTGTCACCTGCTATGTGAAACCTTCCCTAACTCCCCCAGCAGTTTGTGGGTCTTTCCCTCCCGAAGCCCCAGCACTTTGCCATACGTCTTATCAGACTACCCTGCTACTGTCTGTTTACATCTATCTCTGTACTTTTCTGTATTTTAGGACATTTTTCATTATCTTCAGATTCCCACTGCCCAGTGCAGCCTGGTACACAGCAGGCTCTCAAATGCCTTCATGTGACAGCAACTGAACAACATCTCTAGAGAAAAATATTCTTTCGGCGCTGCCACTGAGACCAGAAGCACGGCCACTCCCTAGCTATTGAGCCTCACACCCTTCTCCATGAAGGTCTATTTGTTGAATCCCTAATAGTATTAATTTTCCTACTGTCTGAGCATGCAGAATTTTCACTGGAAAGGACTAAGCTATAGCTTTCTGTTAGATTTGAGTATCCTGTGACAATGAAAAGTGAATAATCCTGAAAACTAAAAGGGTAACAGGAGACATGGTTCCCGTGTCTACACACCCTCCCCTCTAGACAAGAGCGCTGAAACCACAAAAAGCTGTCCACAGGGCTATTAGAAGAAGCCGCTGCTCTCTCTGCTACCTAAGACGTGACAAGCTGAAACCTCTGGCTAAGTCTCTAGAGTTGTGTCACATAAAACAGTGGAGAACACAGAAACTTTGAATGGAAAATGCAGAATGAAGACATCAAATTATGGTTATTATTGTTAAAAAGAGCTTCACAGGCAGATGTAAGGACACTGACAAATATTTCAAACTGAAGAATTACAAGCAAATATGATCAATGAAGACACAAATAACAACAAAGTGACAACCAGGACGGGATGAGATAAATCTAACATGTATCGAATACCAGTGCGAGCACAGAATAGGTTGGGCTCTGTCCTGCACATCAGATGATTGAAGCCTTGGGGCAAACTTCAAGGTAAGTGTCAGCCCCACGTTTACAGATGAAACACGAAGCCTAATGAGGCCCAGGAGGTAAGGGCTGACCCACGATTCCAACAGTCAGCCCTCAACATCCAGGCTCTGTCCACAGAACAGCCCTGCCAGAGTCTTGCCTGTTCCATGGAGACTGGATGTGTCTAATTTAACCAGGACAATGATGACCCTGGAAGAAAGTGAGAAGCCTGCCAAAGGCTACCTTTAAAAAGACAACCACACGCTATTTAAACTGTTCCAGGGCATAAAAGAAAAAACTTCCAAATGATTTTTCACAAAGCCGGCAGAACACTGATACCAACACATGACACAGATAACATCCACCACATAAATAAAAGATCGATAGAGAGGCCAACTATCGCTCACCCATAATATTAATGCTAGCATTTTTATTCCGAAGTTTTGTAAATACACTCTCATGATGTGTTACAAGGCTATTCTGTCTGGGCCCAGAAGTGTAAGGGTGATTGTGTATTAGAAAGTGTTAGAATTTAGTAAGTCAGAGGAGGAAAGGAGACAGTGACCACCTCCATAGGTGCTGAAAGCGCCGGGGAAAAATCCAATCCTGACTCCTGACTTTTTAAGCGCTGAAGAAAACAGGAGTAAAAATACACGTCTCTCAAGTCTAACCACTGTAGTCTCAAATCAAATGATCTGTAAAGCAGAAATGTTTTCATCAAAGCCAAAAAGAAGACAAAAATGTCCACCGTTTTCTATTAACCTTTTCTGGCATTGAACACCAATTCACTTAGACCAAAAAAAAAAAAAAAAGTCTAAAGAATTTTAAAAGTAGCAAAACCATTTGTAGATACTGTAACTGTGTATCAAGAAAGTTCACACGATTCAATAGAGAAACTATTGGAAACACTCAAATAGTTCAGTAAGGTACAAGATTACAAAATTGACACACACACAAAAGTATCAATGGCCCATGTATGCACAGACGCCATTAATTCTAAAATACAGCGGAAGAACCACTTGTGACGAGGTGGATGAACCCTGCAGACAGCCAGACACGGAAGGACAAATCCTGTGTGATCTCACTCTGATGCAGGATCTCAAGTTCAACAGGCAGAACCAGAGTACAGAACAAGAGCTGCCCGGGGCTGCGGCGTGGAGGAGACGGGAGGGGTGTTAGTCACTGGTGAGTAAGGGCTGAGGCTCTAATGCACAGCAGGGTGACCACAGTCTGTAATACTACAGCGTATGCTTGAGAGCTGCTGAGAGACAGATCTTACGTGTTCTCATCACACGCCCAAAAGGTAACTGTGAGGTGACAGATGTGTTATTAATTTGATAGTGGTAAGATTTCACATGGATACACGTATTAAACCATCACATGGTACACACCTAAAATACATACAGTCTGTCATTTATACCTCAATGAGGCTGAGGGAAAAAACTAAAAATTTTTAAAAAATGATAGAAGAAAAATTCCTATTTATAATCTCTCTCTCTCTCTCTCACACATACACACACAAATATAATGCCTCTAGTTTTCATATTACATGCTGGACACTTTCTGGACAAAAACTGTTACGCAGGGTCTTTGAGAAAAAATTTTACTGAAGAACCTAAAGAATTGACTAAACTGAAAGACACATCCTGTTGTTAACTAGGAAGACTCAATACTCCGTAAGTTAATCCATAAATCTAATACAGGGGAACAGAACAGGCTAGTTCTAAGGCTGACCTGTTAAATAAGCTGAGAAAATCTGGGAAAAAAACAACTGACAGGGGGACTAGGGCTGTGATAGTAAAATGTAAGATGGGCTGCGTCATTACAACCGTTCGGTTCTGGCACACACAGAAAGTTAAGTTTCAAGAGAACGGGCCCCAATGCACCCAGGACATTTGTGTCCGTTAAAGGTGGCATTTCAAAGCCTTGAGGGAAAGGCCATTATTGTTCAGTGAATGGGTGAGAGCGGGCAGCTCTGCCCTAGAACACCCCACACAGATAACCGTAGGCTGCTTCCCTGTCACCCTCTTGGTGCGGCCCTTCCCTGAGCGCCCTCTTTAGAATTACGGCCCCCACCCCCACCCCCACGGCAGAAGCTCCTTCCCCGCTTCTACGCTTCTTCTCCTCCATAGGCCTCACCTCCAGCACGCAGGCAACTCAGTCAATACACCAAGTATTTGGCCAATTCCCTCCCAGGGCCACTGCAGGCTTGCCCCACAGTGCAAACATGCTCAGGGTGGAGACCGCCCCCGCCCCCACCCCCACCCCGTGCACCCTGTCCTGAGCGGCCCACGCCCCCTGCCAGCTGCTGCCCGGGTGGAGCACGTGCCGCCCTCCCTGCCAATGGGACCTGCCGCGCTGGGCCATGTCTGGGGAGGTTCCCCTCACAAACACTAAACACACAGATGGGGGGTGCCCTCTCCTCTGGAGGTCCCGCCAAGCCTGCATCAGCCAGCTGCCGTTCTGAGGGGAGAGGCCACCTGCAAGCGTGGCTGAGCTTCCAGAGCAGACGCGTCACTGAGTGACCCGGCCTGGGCCTCACTTCTCTAAAACACACTCTAAGTGTTCAAAGGATGAACACTAAGCGGCTCCTTCTCTTACAGCAGAACGCTGCCTGCTGCACACGAGCGCTCCGTTCGCACTCATTTCTTAAGCAAACTGCTGGGGTCTGAAGGTGCACCGGCAGGGTCTCCTGAAGCAGGGTCATCACAGGCCCGGAGGTGGAGGCCCACGGGCAGCGGCCAGCTGCTGAGGGGAGAGGCTGCCAGCAGTGCCGGCCCATGGCTCCAGCACCCCCCATGCCCCCCTACCACCACCACCATGGTGCAGACACACGTACTGAGCTGTAAGGAGCAACTTCCCGCACACCCAAGTGGAAACGCACCCAACGCATTCACAACGGGCTTCCGTGGTGCCATCCACTCTCCCATGTGCACAGACGCTCTCTGGGAAAACACTCAGGAAGCTTCGACGAGACCCGGGCACGGATGAGAAACTCTTCGTTATAAACCCTCCTGCAAAGTGCCTGAACTCTCATCATGCATTACCTTTCTATACGTTACTTGTCACAAAATGTTCACTTTTGCAACATAATTCTCCTTTTCTTGGTTATGTATAACCTTTTTTTTTTTTTTTCTTTTGGATGCTTCAAATGATTCTTAGATTTAATGACCCCTAACCAAAACTGGGTCAGCAAACCAAATAAACTGGAATTGGAAAGATACGAGTACATTTCACATTTTTCCCCCAAACTACCCTAAGCATAATGACAAAATCACTGTGGTTCAACCTCAAGACAAATCAAAATAACCACATGCGTCGTCATTGCATCTACAATTGCTTTTTGTTAAAAAATAAATGGAGCCAAGTGTGCAAAGCACACGCAGCTGTCTTGAGAAGAGCCCAGTGTTCACGAACGCACACACATCACTCTGCACCCCGGTCCTCACACGGCGCCACATGGAAATCATCAGCTGTAATTACTCAGAGAAGGCGAGCCGTAGCCGGGGCCTGAGCCGTCTGCAAAATGGAGAGGTCACCACAGGTCACCTGCAGCGACAGGCTTCTGTCTCAGGTTCACTGTGAGTCACGCCGCAGACTCCCGGGGCTCAGCAGGCAACTCCGTGACCCACGACCCAGGAGCCTGTTCCCAGTCCTCACTGGAAACCGCCCTCTCCTCAGGTCGACATGCTCTCCCTCTTCAGCGTCAGAAACACAAGGAAGTGAAGTTCACGGTCAGACTGCTGCTCCTCCCCCTGCTCTTCCACCTCCTGCTATTCCAGGAAGTCGCATTCAAGTTCAGCGCTGTGGTTGCCCAACACGGCCAGGAAACCAGGAGCTTACCACCACCTGAGGCCTCGCGGCCACGGTGCAGAGGCAGAGGCCTGGGGACACGGGACAGCACTGAGCTAAGGCTGGGCGCTGACCCATCACGGGGGACGCATCCTGGGTTTATCACGGCACAGCACACACGTACAAGGAACAGACACACACATCTTCACCGTGACAGATGCTCCAACAACAGGGATGTGAGATGCAGACGGGGGAGGGGACCTCTGTCTGTCTGTCTGTCCTCACCCCCGCCCTCACACGTCCAAGCAGGTCTCCACTTGTCTACCACCAAAACAAATCTAAGGCCATTTGGTAAATGTTAAGACAAGCAGTAGATCTGAGCAGACTATAAGACCTGAAGGGGAAGTCACGAGAAGAGATGAAGGAGCACATGGCAGCAACACAAACCCAGTTACAAGCGAACATGAGCGTCATTCCTTAAGACAGATTCGCAGACATTCGGTCACTACGATGCTCACAAAGTATTAATGGATTTCTTTAAAATGTCTGCAAGCTCTTAAAAGAGTTTGTGAGCCCCAGTCTGAGGTAGGCAGAAAAAGAAAAATAACTAAAGGTTTCTAAACGTTCACATGCACTGCTCACATAAGTCATCTTTACGTTACTGTACATTAACTTACAAAAATGCAAAAGAGCGGCTTAAAGTCCTAACTTCAACATGACCTGAAACACAAGGCACGGAAGTTAAGCTGTGAATGAACGTGACTACAGGCAGACATACTAGCAAATATGAAGTAACGGGACAGCAAACCATTTCCTCTAACAGAGTCTTCATTCAATATGCTGAATGGCATGACCAGGCCATCAGGGAAGCACAGTACACAAGTGTCACACAGAGACGACACGCTAGAACACAGGGTCTTCAAAAGGGAGAGACAGGGAACCGCACGTGTCGTTTTTAGAGTCCAGGACAAAAGGGGTAAAATGCAAAGCAGCTCTGGAGTTCGGTGAGTGCGTAAGGGTCGGTTAAGAGGCCTTATGCCCGGCTTGAGGCCGCTTGTCCGCTAACAGGTGACGGGCAAGCTCCACCTACAAGCAGACAACGCAGACCCGGCTCAGGCGTGCAGGTGCAAGCAGGTGAGTGTCCTGAGCACCGCAGAGGCAGGTCGGGGTTCCTTCAAGCCCACGGCGGGAGCAACACTCACCTTGGTGACACTTCCCGTGGGTTCCCTGCATTCTTGTAAACAACAGGCTACTCTCAGGGGCAAACCTGCAAATGCGGATGCTGGCAGGGGGGCGGGGGCGGTGGCCACACCTACCGTTCTCCACGTAGGGGTGGAAAGGCAGCACCAGGGCGAGGATGACGCGGCCTCTCGTCGGCTCTAGGACGCTCCGGATGTCCTTGAGCAACGTCAGGGGCTGATCACAGCGGTCCAGCAGGTTCAGGCAGCTAATGACGTCGTACTGGAATCCTGTGTGCTGCCACTCGTCTATCCCAAGCACTCTGGAAAGATCAGAAAGGCCGGATGGGTACAGACTCCCACAAAGACACCTGCAGAAACACGCGGCACCAGTGAAGGCCCCAACTTAGCCGTCTAAATCACAGTAAATTCAAAGCCTCCGTGTATAATCTGAATCTACAGAAGTAAAAGGGCAGGTATGAGAAAATTAGCAACCACATGTCTTTAAGTTCAGCATTTCACCTATTTCCAAATCTCAAAACATATAAAACCATCTTTACAACTAATCATGTATTGACTCATTATAACGATACAGTGATAAGAATGATTAGAAAACTGGAGCATCAAGTTCTTGAACATCAGTTAGTGAACCACTCATTGGAATTTAATCATAAAATACATCCTATGTTCGTGTTTCCTATTCCGGGGGTCCCTCCTATTTTTAAGAATGGCTGGAGGTGGTGTGGGCATAAGATCATTTCCATTTACGTCCTATGGCTTTCTGAGCATATTCCCAGGAGAGAGAGCGCCTGTTTCCTACTCTAGAGTCTGCATATCTGAATACTTTAGAGAAGAAGATAAGACATGCTATTAAATGTGTTTAAGTTCCTGAAGAGGACAGTTAACACACCACGCTCAGCCCTCAATCAATCTCTCATCTCTCTCTCAACACTTTTCATCTTTTACAGTGTTTTATCCATAGGAAGAGGGAGTTCTTGTATCAAGAGCCTTTGTCAACCACCACATTAAGGCAGCTTTAGAAAGCACCCTGCCCTGCTTGCCTGTAGCAATCGGGGGGCATGGTGGGTGAGTTGTATCATGACAGAGACAGGATGAGGGGACAGGAGAAGGGGCCTTCAATAAATACAGCCTCGATGCAGCTAAGCAGATACAGTAGAGACAGCTGAGAAGAGTCTAAAAGCTGCAGGAGGGCTGTTTTGGAAAACTCACTCACATATTTTAGAGCATCTCTGAACAGAACGGAATCAAGCACAAAGCACTAGGCCACATCTTCTTGTCAATCGAGATTCCTGAGAACTAAAGCCTCCTCCAGAGCAACATCTAACAGACTGCAGGGACCAGCTGAACGAAGCCCAGCGTCAAGGCTTCCGGATCACTTCAGAAACCGGGCTTACCTCCTTCCAACTGCACAGGACACTCCACTTCCAGGACAAAACCCTCACCAACTCCCACCTTAAAAACCAAAGTGACAATCGAAAAGAAAGACCGCTGGTATATTCATAACCTTAGCCAAACAGCCAATGTAAATGTATAAATGGCAAAAAGAAACTATATACTTGACTTTAAATAACAAAACAAGAAAACTTAGGCCTACCTATTAGGAGGCAGAAGCCAAACACCACAGGCATGGTTTAGTCTAGAAGAATCTACAACACCCTTCTCAGAATTAGCTGCAGATAGTCACTTTCTATGCTGGGAATTTTGAAAGACAGAAATACATGCTTACAACAGAAAAGTAGGGCTTTCATGTTGGGACAGATAGAAACGACACCTGTTGAGGTCCAACTGCAACTTTAATTCTGTTCTGTGGTTTCTACTTGTCAACTTGGTTCAACTCATGAAGACAAATGTATTAGCCCCACTCAAACTGCAAATCAGCCCAGGCGCCCTAACAAATGGTTACAATTTCCCTCTTCCTATGAAAAAAAGAAAAGAAAGAAGTGACTTCTCCAAGGTCACATTGCAAATCAATGGCAGAGAAATTACAATTCGGAAATTCTTCTTGTATGGTCTCCGAGTCAAAGATCCACTCTCTTCATGTAATCTGAGAAAGTCCTTAACAATTATTCTCCGAGAAAGGCTTCCAGGGCGGTGGGTTGAGGGTGAGCAGCAATCGGCACTTCAGTCTCCAACAGAGTTTTGTTAAAGAAAATGAGAAAGAGTTCTTAACTGCAATATTTTCCTTTACAAGAGAGATCCCAAATCTATAGATAAGGGACTAGAGTCAAGCATCTCTCAAGTGTACATGAAAGATCTTTGTTCTCTGGTGTCAAAAATGTACACGCAGTTCCCTTTGGATTACACGCACAGGAATGTCTGAGCAGCGTGAATTCCAAACCTACTTGGTACCTTGTCCCCTCCACCATCCACGACCCACCACTCAGATCACGTCAACGAATTTTAATACTAACTTTCCGGTAAAGCAGACCAAGGAGGGTAAACACGCTGCCAAACTTTTTTCCTGCTAGAGAAGTTTTGTATTTAGTGTCACTTAATTGTGGAATTGTTCATTAATACACATACTCAAAAATTAATTGTATAATCATTTTCTATGTCTATGGCTTTTCCAAAAACAGCATTTCTAACGTTAAAAGACTTCTTTTTAGGGATTATTTTCAAGACAAAGTAGTAGTTTATCTTCTGGGAGAACTTTAAAATACTTTTTTCTTAGAGAAGTAACAAAGCAATTACTGTAGTATTTTGATAAATCCTAAATTTCAAAAACACCAACAATGTAAAGAAAAGTTATTTTGTTTAAAAAAATAAATGAAAGCCACATCCTTAAATTTTACAATAGGGTTTTTCTGGCATAAACAATGATCTCTTGGTAGAGACACAGGAAAAACCTGGCCATTTTCTATTCTGTGATTTCAAAAATGACATCCAGAGCCTTTATTACAAAGCTATTTTTAAGGGTCCAGATATGGAAGAGGAACAAAAATTAGCTGCCTCCTAAAAAGAAGCCAAAAAAATGTGGACTTAAGCTAAAAGTCTGCCCTGCCATCATGGGCTGGGCGAACCCTACACTTAGTAAGACGCTGCTGCCTCATTAAATCTTAACCTGTGCCCCAAGTTGCTATTTTTGTGAACATGTTTTTATTTCATAACATCATTATGGAGGGAGTGTCAACTAGTATGAATTTCCTACTTAGGTCATACAGCAAATAGATTTTGGCATATGTGCTATGTCTTAGAACAAGAATTACTAAGTATTTTCTCTTTGGAGGATATGTTTATGAGGTTACACAGCCTGTAAGTTTTAGATATACTGAACTGCTAATTCAAAAATCTGAGGTTCCACTGAGTCTCAAGAAAAGCTTTCGAGGGGAAGCTGGGATAGTTCAGCGGGTTAAGCACTCGCTTTGCAGCCCCAGAGCCAGAGGATCAAATCCCAGCCCCAGCCCAGGTGAACCCATGTGCTGAACTGGGGTGTGTCCCCAGTTCAGTTCTTGCCGGGGCCTATGTGGGAGGCTCCCGGCCCAGTTCCTGCCCTGCACAGCCCTGTGCCCACCTGTGGAGTGAAACTATATGGAAAACTAATGCTGTAAACTATGGAGACTGCTCGGGCCCTCTGTCTCTCTCTGTCAAAAAACAAAACAAAATAAAATAAAAAAAGAAGGGCTTTCGTGACAAGCAAGGAAAGGCCAGGGTGAGTAGGAAGGGGACCGCAGTGCGTTGCTCTCCACACCCACGTTAGATTTTCGTTCCGTGGGGGGTGAGTTGGATGAGGAATTCAGCATGACTTAAGCCATTGTTATAGCAAAGGCCAAGCATTCCAAGGTTTGAAATGGTGAGTTAACTTCTAATTGAAGAAATACGTTTCCATTGTCACCAGAGACCTACCAGGATTTTATAGGGGACAGAGTTCTGGAGCCACGGGGGATCTTAGGGATCACTCAGCTCAACACCACACAGACTTGACTCTCCTGTAATGTCCCTGAGTGCTGAACCTGAGGAACACAGGTACCTGGATACTCGGGCCGTTAGGAAGGTCTGCGGCCCAGCTGTGCCTGAGCATACCAGGGACCACACTCCCTCCTTCCATGTAGAATCCACTCGAGGTCTGCTTACAGTATCTCACTTCCCCCCCTTGCCCCCTGGTCTGCCCTTCCCTAGGCTAAACACCCCCGTGTTTCACATGCCAAGCGCATGCTAGCGCTGTCTCTAGGGCTAGTCTGTGTGAGCAGAAACTCAGGTGGATAGAAGTGTGCACAATTCTTTCTCCTTTCTTTCAGAGAAGCTGCAAATCTTGGATGTTGCTGACCAGACGTAGCTGCCATGGAAAACAGTACAGCAATTCCTCAGAAAACTGAACACAGACCCACCATTTGGTCCATAACTTCCACTCCTAGAGAGGGGCATGGTCTCCTGGAGGGCAGGCCCCTTGTAGCACAGGCTTCCCCCGTGAGGTGAGGGCTCCCGGATCCCGTCTGCATCCATAGACCAGCTGGCGTGGGTGTGAGACGCTGCGTTGGGCTTCAGCGAACTGCTTTTAGAGACTTTCTCAATGTGTTTGGCCATTTCATGATGAGTGATTGACATGAACAACGTGCAGCGTGACAAATGCACCTGCCCACACCACGCTGAGCGCTCAGCAGGATTTGACCAAAAATGGCAGAACCTACCTACCCAATTCACCCAATCTTGTCCTGAGTAGTTTTTTTGTTTGTTTCCCTGGATGTGGAAGAGGTGAAATAAAAAATGGCAGAAGCACTAAAAGGCCTCAAAACCGATGAGTTTAAAAGCTGGAGCAGTGGGAAAAGCACCTTGATAGGTGTATTGCATAGAAGGCAGGGTACTTGGAAAGTGACTGAAGTTTAAACATGTAAAAATAAATACACAATATTTTGTAAATAAATACCCCGGGTTTTTTTGGGCGCCCCCCTCCCCACTCGTATATCCAAAAGAAGTGGGAACAGAGACTCCAATAGGCATTGTATAGTTGTGTTTACAGCAGCATTGCTCGCAATAGCTACGGACAGGATGGAAGCAACCCTGTGTCCAATGACAGACAAACAGATCGACAAAATACATTTTCCACATGCAATGGGAATATTCCTCAGCCTTAAAGAGGAAGGACATTCTGACACGTGCTACAACATGCACACTGTGAAGACACTGTGTTAAGTGAAGCACGCCCGTCACAACAGGACAAACACCGTGGAATCCTCCCACGCGAGGTGCCCAGAGTCGTCACATTCACGGAGACACAGGGTACAATGGTGGTGCAGGGCTGGGGAGAGGGGGGTTAGTGTTCAAGGGGTGCACGTTCAGTGGGGAAGATCACACAACAATGTGAACGTGCTTGATGACACTGAACTGCACACTTTTAATGGTTAACATGGCAAATTCTGTATCGTAAATGTTTTTGCAATGAAAAAAACTTTTTAATTACAGCATCTGAGAATTCCAGATTCTAGTTGGGGAGCAAGTCCCCCCTCTGACCCCCTTTCCCGGCTGTGCCCCACCTGCCCTTCTCCTCCCGACGGTCCCAGCTCCCCAGTCCAGAAAGACACAGCCAAGGAAAGACGACCTCTCCGTCAGTTTCCACTTAATTGTAACATGGAAAGTTGTTGGGTTTTTTTTAAATTCCTACTCACAGAAAACTGTTACTCATTCAAAGCCTTTAAATAAGAGGCTCTCAAGAAGAAATGCATCTAAAACCAAGACATACACCCCAAATCATGTCTGAAATTATACCTGTATTTCTTCTTCTGAAGCTGCCATATCATAGTTTCAGACAGCTCAGTGGCATAAATTTCTTCAAAATGAGGGCTCATGATTTTTGTGACTTCTCCATCGCCAGCACCTAAGTCAAGCAGTCTATGGGTTTTCCAGTCAGGGTTAATTTTAAGCAGTCTCTGAAACTGATCTGGTGAAAATACAAACATTGAGCCTCTTCCTAGCAACCTGGAAAAGAAAGGACAAAAATGGAAGCGTCTACGCAGAACAAGCACCTCCCATATACACACATACACACCGAGCATACAACCCCAACAGCTCTGAGCGCACAAAATGTTTATTTTACATGATTACGTGATGAAAACATCATTACCTTTTATATGATTTACATGATTAACAAGCTAAGTTAGTAAAATAAGAAAATATGTCCAGGTAACATCTTCCGTCTTTGAGGTTGTGCATAACACCCCAAAAAGAGTGGGGCAATGAGAGAAATAAAAGGTACAAAAAGGAAAGGATGAGAGAGGATGGAAAAAATAAACGAGCAAGAAATTAAAAGATGAATGCAAAAACTTATGTCAAAATGGGAAGGAAAGATGGAAGGAGTAACAGAAGACATGTTTACCAGTTTCAGAAGAGGACAGGCCAACAGAATCAGACCATGACACTAGCAAGAACACTAGAGAACCCAAACAGGAACAAAAAGGCTCTATGAAACGAAACAGGTACGGAAAGCAGTTCCAGGGTAAAGGATGCTTAAGGGACACCAGAGCAAAGGGGAATCGAGCGGTCCTGTGATACCGTGTATCTGCACTGAGAAAGCAGGTTCACATTTGAGTCAGTTTATGTTATACGATTGTCTGGATCTCATTATTTCTAAAGACCCTGAAACCCACTCAAAACCACAGTAACGCCTTTGAAAGAGACTGAGAGGAGTTGAAGGGAGACCAAAGAGAACACTTGGAAAAGAAGCTACAGATCAAACCGAGTCTCTGGGCAGCAGCAGCGGGAGAGAAGTGGGTTCTGGCCCTCCCGTCGGCGTCTGTCTAGGGCAGGGTCACAGACAGCAGGGACAGGTGGCAGGGATGGCACCCAGGGCTGTGGCGGCCACTGCGAGGCCCTTTGAGGAGCCAGGCGGCCCCTAGCCCTTCTCTCCAGGCCCTGGAAACCAGCCTGCACTCTGCCGTGCGGTGCCTTCTGCAAGTGTCACAGTCAGAAGGTGCAGGGCGGGCGGCGTGTGCAGCCAGTGCTCCGGGCGAGACCAGACTCCCCACCTCTTTTCCCACTGAAGCCATGGGAGCGTCACCCCATCTAATCATGGGTTTACAGTAAATCTTCTGACCCAAAGAAATGCTAGAAAACGGAGTGGGGTGGGGGGGCTCAACGACTGAATGTCAACTGCTTACTGGAGAAAACCCTGCCTCGCAAAGCCCGGCGGGTTTCAATCCTCACCTACTCGTCCCTTCTCATGGAAAAACAGGCTACAGAAAGCAACCCTGAGGAGAGAAACTGAAGGCACTGAAACAGCGACACCAGACTGCACACAGGAGCCAGTCAGAGCTAGACGACGTCCCAGAGGTGACAGGCACGGGGCTCAGGGACGCAGGTTGCAAAGGTGGGTGCTGACTCGCCTGAGGACCAAAAGTGAGTTGCAAAACAGTTCTTTGGCTTACACTTTCCAGTTATAAAATATCGTGTGTCCCTAGCCCTCCCTCTGGGACATAACAAACCTGGATGTGACAATCACAAAATTCTAGAGCCACAGAGCCCAGCAGGTCATGACTGGTCTACACCCGTCAGATGGAGTGCGGTCCCATCACCACAGACCACAAGGCTCCACAAAACGATTAAAACTGTCAAAAAATAAATCAAAATTCCCTGAGCCCAGTGTTTCTCCACCATGACCAACTTTGTCCGCTAGGGGTCATTGGGGGTAGGTGGGAGGAAGTAACGGGGACTCGCTGGGCAAGCTTAGAGTCGTCGGACGCCTGCAATGTGTGGTCCAGTACCTCACCACGAGGAACTGACCCACTGAAGATACCAAGACACTGACCGGGCTCAATGCAAGGCCTCCAGCAAACGCACGCCCTGCAGAGCTACGGCTCTCGCCTTTACCTTCTGTTCCCATCAGTGATGCCCATGTGGTTTTTCTCAAATGCTGAATGAGCATCCTGTGCTCCCGCCACAATCTCTCTAGACTGAGAGTCTACAGAGGAGGCGCGACAACCCATAAACGTCTTCCTTGGGTACAGGGCCTTCCCCTTTCCAACCCAAAGGGAGCCTGATACGCATCTTGTCTGAAGTCAAGGAGGTGCCATAGTACTTGTCTCTGTGGAGACACCCACTCACGGTAATAACAGTCCACCCACCACAGACACGTACCAATGAGCTCAAAAGGTAAGCTTTCAGCTGAGAATCAGGAGATGCTTTTGTTTTTGCTTTGGGGGAAGGAGAGGATGAGAGTTTAAAAAATAAAGCATAAGAGCTATTGATAAGGGAGGCCCAAAAGGATGTATCCATTGCACTGTCTCTGTTTGACCAAACCCTGACATTCCACAGCAGGACATTTTAATCAGGCGACACAAGGTTTCACACAGGAGCATTTGAAATCTCCCCACACTGTATGCAAACTGGTGAATGTAAGGACCATGGAGAGAGGAGCCCTACCTTTTACGGCTTTCAAAGAGGAACAGGACCCCAAAGGTTACAAGTCCCACTACGGGGACTGGTCTGCTTTCCAACAGAAAAATAAATGGAACAGGACAGAAATTCAATGCAGTCAGCTTCAGGAACCAAATCTCAGACTGAGTTGTATAAGCTCGACAACCAGTTCAAAAAATAACAGCTCTTTGCTGAAGCAAGCAAAGGCCATTTCACATAAACAATGAAGAAAATCGGGGAAGCTGGGATGGCTTAGCGGGCTGAGCACTCGCTTTGTGGCCCTGGAGACCAAGGATCGAATCCCGGCCCCGGCCCATGTGGATCCATATGCTGAGCTGGGGTGAGCCCCCAGTTCAGTTCTTGCTGGGGCCCATGCGGGAGGCTCCCGGCCCAGTTCCTGCCCTGTGCAGCCCCGCGCCCACCTGTGGAGTGAAACCATCTGGAAAACTAATGCTGTCAACTATGGAGACTGCTCTGGGCCCTCCCCCTTCTCTCTGTCTCTGTCTGTCTGTCAAAAAACAATAAAATAAATCTCTAAAAAAAACAATGAAGAAAATCAAGTGAGAAATCTCGAGAAATGGCTCATGGTGGCTGCAATCTCACTGCAGGACAGAGGACCAGCATCGCAGTCGGCTCTGCCAGGGGAGGGAGTGTGGGCCCGGCCGGGGCTCAGCTCTGAACCCTGCTGCTCCTCTCTCTGCGATCTGCGTTTATGGGCTGTAGGGATGTTGGCAAATGTGGCCGAGAAAGGACAAATAATCGTCCTAGAGCTTTTTCCATGGATTTACAGGAGAAAACCACGCTATGGACAGAGAACTCCACAATGAGTTTACACAGGCCTGGTGAGTCCAGACACGACGTAAGAACAGACGCGGAGCTCCCCAAAAACACCTGCTCCGGGGACCTGTGCTCAGGCCACGGCCTCGCCCCCAGCCCGCACCAAGGGCGTGGTGGCTCATACCTGGCCGCACTCCCTGGAAGATCAACCAGAGCCTGTTACAAATTCCGACTCTCCCGCCCCACCCAGACCCATTGCCTCAGAATGTGCCCTGTCACGGTTCCGGGGGATTCCTGGCCCGTCAGCGCTGGAAGCACGGCCCTCGGCAACTCCCAGCACAGAAATGCAGCCAAGGGAGGTCCTTCGCCCAAAGCCCGCAGATTTAAACGGGTCACTGCAGGAGGCTGAGGCCCTGCACCTACGGCCAGCGACTCTGGCCAGAGGCGTGGCGACTACAGAGGAGGGCCACATCTTCAACCAAATTTCTTTTCTTTCTCATGTTCCTTTTTAAAACCTAAGGGTAAAGAAAAAATATATCCAAGATGCACTTACCCATTGATAGATGTCCTAGACATAAACAAGCTAAAGACAGATGACACAAAAGAGTGATAGAGTTGGATAAATAGCCAGCCCGATTTCTCAATGCTGTTGTTTAAGAACATCTGGGTCCCTTGGTCGAGGTAACTCTGAACAAACACAGCCTGGAGTGATTCGCATAATTTCTCTCTGTTGCACACATACCACTAAAAAAGAAAAAGAAAGAAGGAAAATGAAAACACACAACTGAAATGTTATCTAAGACATCCAAAAACCAACCCAGAAGACTGAGTTGAACGTAAGGTTTCCAAAAATTACGATCTCGTGACAGTTTAAGGATGACCATCATCTCTTCTGTGATCTACAAAATATAACCGTAACCTTAGGGTGGGGGCAGAGTGGGGGGAGGGGTGGGGAGAGGCAGGGGGTCACGCAGCTCTGTAGGTGGCAGGGCCACACGCCCAGTGCCCTGACCTCTGGCTCAACACTGCTATCACTTGACCGCCGGGCCAGAGAGCAAGGAAAGTTCTCCCCGCGCTGCACGGAAGGCAAGAAACAGCACTGCTGACCTCCCCTGTCGCTAAGAGACCAGACATACAACACAATGATTTAGTCAAAACTGCCAGGCCAATCGGCAGCAGAGACGCGCACTTCTAACTTCCCAGTGACCCGATTGGGCTGCCCTGCCTCCCGTGGCTCCACGCAGACCTTCGGAGTCCAGGTCACGGGACACTCTCACAGACGGGGCAAAGTGTGCTTGAGAAAGACGAGCCACTTAAAGTCCTATTGTAACTGGCGGGAAGACAAACTAGTAACATCCTAAGAGCCAGAGTTCCAGGAACAGGCTCAACCAGAATACACTTTTGAGAACCTCAACCGTGGATGCAACCTAGTCTTCTGTAACCAATGTTTCCGCTGGCACTCGGCGTACCAGCGAGGGGGGAAGTGGGCTGTGGGGCGCATCAGCTGCAGTCAGCCCCCTGCCCCCATCACGTCCCGGCTCTGCCGTCCCTGTAGGAGCTCAGACAAGGCATTTAATTCACTGCAGATGGAAATGCCAGCAGGGCCTATCCCGGCCGAGTGCTGAGAGGACTAGATGTGATGATACAAGCAGATCCTCAGTGCAGGACAGACGGAGGGCTCTCACTCAACCTGCAAAGAGGATCCTGTTACAATAATGGCGACGTGACTCCTCTGACATGGCCTGATAAATAAATAACACGGAGCCCGTTAAGTGCAGGGATGAAGGCGGAGAGTGGACCAGTTGCTATTAACCCACGGTCTGCTAAGAAACCATCGATTTAGTGCCGAAAGTAAACTTGTTTCCCCATGAAAAATCTGAGCATTGACCAGCAGCGGGTACCGCATAGCTGCCTGCTGGAGCGATTGCAGTCATCCTGAGCTTGCTCAACGTGGGATGGAACCTTGGGTAACACTGCCGACCCTGACACAGGAAGGAACCAGTTACAAACCAACTCACACAAGCAAAGAGGCACAGGAAAATTTCAAACATTAACTAATCGTTTTGCAAATCCTGGGCCCAAAACTGGATAAACCAAATCTTCCCTTATTGACTGACTTGTGCTGATTTACCATTTAAACCCTGTTACCAAAGCTGCCTGAACTTGAAGACAATTTTCATGTTTCCCACTCTATGATAAGCTATAGCTTCTTCTATTCAATGTGTACACATCTCCTCCTCAGTCTAAAACTGTTCTTGCTTAATCATTGACTAATTCTTAATACCCTCAGAGCTCCCAGCTATGCCGAAGTGCAGGTCATACCCATTTTTTTAACACCTGTGACCCTGGTGCACATTCTGAACTCTGTAATACTACACTAGCGACACTCTTAATTTTATTCTCTGAAATGACTAGTCAAGATGAAAGCCAACACGCTGGTAACGGGAAAGCAGTTGCATTCTATTAACGTGGACAAGAAGTCACTCCAGCATGGAGTCCGCTTCTAAGTGGACAACTAGACCCGCAGTGGACCCCGACTTCCAGAACTAAGCAGGAACTGACACCACCGACTGCAAACGCTGCTCTCAAATGCCGACAGGAAAACTGAGTTTTTAACAGTCCTTGTCTCCATTCGTCAGCATCCACACGTGAGGCTGGACCTGTAACACCATGTGAGTCTTTCAGAAAAGAAACTGCTTACTGAACAGTGGGCTGCAGAATGAAAGGAGCAAAGCCCTTCCCTTCAAAAGCCTGAAATCCACGCCCCTCCTGACCACGCACACGGCACAAATGTCAACTCCACACCTGCATTCCTCATGGTCGCCTGGAAGACGCAGCAACCCAAATGCCCATCACCTGACGAGCGAGTGCACACGCTCACCCACACAACAGAGCAGAGTGTTCAGCCATGGAAAGGAAGGAAGTGCTGATACACGCGGCCACGTGGATGAACCCTGAGAACACGATGCTGAGGGGGGACAGCCAGTCACGACAGGCCACCAGTTACACCGTTTCACTGATGTGAATTACCCAGAAAAGCGTGGGGGTGGGGGTGATGGGGAATGTCTGCTAATGGGTACCGGGTTTCTTTTTGGAGTGACAGAAGTATTCTGAAATTAGTGGTTGCACAACCTGTGGATAGACAGGACTAAACACCACTGCATAAAGCTTTTTAAAAGATGGGTTTTATGGTATATGAACGATACCTCAAAAAAGCTATTATAAAATAAAAAACAGGGGATGCCAGGATAACTCTGCAGGTTGAGCACTTGCCTTGCAACCACAGGCCTAGGGATCAAATCCCAGCCCCAGCCCGTGCAAACCCATGTGCTGAACTGCAACGCAGCTGATAACCGCCGGGATGGCTCAGCAGTGAAGGTTCTCACCTTTCATTTGGGAGGCCCCTAGTTCGGTTCCGACCCTGTGTGGCCCCACATCCACCTGTGTGGAATGAAACCACGTCACAACTAATGATATACAACTATGGAGGCTGCTCTGGGCCCTCCCCCTTCTCTCTCTCCTTTTCTCACCTTTTCTCAAAACAATAAAATAAATCTACACACACACACACACACACACACACACACAGCATTTTAATCTTCCAGAAATTAAAAGTGGTTTGAAAATGTAGGTAACCAAACAAACCTCTTTAAAAATGCAAATTTTTTATGCAAATCTGACTTTGTCACTTCCTTGCTTCCCAGAAGTCTTAGGATAAAATCCAAATTGCTCAGTACGGCCCTGCATGACTTGTCCATTTCGTCATAGTCTCACCTCATGACAGACCCTACCAATGCCTCAAAGCCAGGCCACTGCTGTCACAAGGCCCCACCCCTCCCCTTCCGGAAGGCTCCTTCCCCACGGCTGTCTCCCATGCTATCTGCTCTGTCCCCTACATGTCCCACCACCTCTTCCCGATTAGCTCGGCCTACGCCTAAATACTTCTTCACTGTGTTTCCCTTAAACTTGAACGCTAATGCCTTTCACACACCCATGTCTCCTCGGCAACATCATGGCCACTGAACTGAATAATGTGCATGTTCAGTGGCCATCTTCCCAGGTGGATGGGACATCTCATAAGGCAGGGACAGTGACGGACTTCAGTGCCTGGCACAGATACAGATGAACAATAAACGTCCATCAGACGACTTACTGTTAGAAATCACAGGCAGTCTGACGGAATTTGGAGTTTCTAGCAAAATCCTAGAGGGCACATAAGGATAACCAGCTGTCACCAGGTTTCTGTCCATTTCTAAGACTCTGCGGTTCAGCAAAGCCTCACGTACCTCCAGGTCCACACGCAGTGTGAGACCCGCCCACCACAGCCAGCCACGGCGGAGGGCACCTGCCAAGCACTTCACGCTTCACTCACCGGTGCACAGTTTCTAAATAATGGGGAGCAGGCCCCCACCCCGGCAGCTCCGGCTGATTCAAGCTCCTGTCTGACCCAGGTGCTGGGCTTTAATCAAGAATATCTTTCAGAGAAGCTTCTCTTAACCCCTACCCAATATGCCTGCTTGAGATTCACGTCCAGAAAAGAAAGCAGGACCGTTCTGCCCAATTAAACTGGTCTAGCCATAGTCACAGAAAGGATCGTCTGATCCAGACAGCAGCTGCGTTATTGGGGGCCAAGGCTTCTCAGCTCAGCACTGCTGCACAGGGGCCGCAGGGGGCATAGCAGCAGCCCCGCCCTCCCTCCTTCAGGTCTCAGGAGCACTCCCCTGGGCGGTGTCAACCCAAAATGCCCCAGACTTTGCCAAAGGCCCCTGGGAGGAACCGTACATGGGCTCACCCATGTGGTCTAGGGAAAATGAAAAGGTGAACTCGTGGCCTCCAGGAGCTTACGGGGAGCGGGGGGCATGGTGATGAGCCTGGCCGGGGCCTTCGGGCCCCCTTGCCCTTGGGCGAGATGCTGACTAGAGAGAAAACCACTGCGGGAGCCCCTGGAGCCCCCTCCCAGCCAGCTTAAATGAGGAGGTGTCAGTGCTCACGGGCTCCCGGGCTCCCATGAGCTCTCTGCGTGCTCCTGAAGCCTCCAGAGACGCAGGCGCGCAGAAGAACCTGTACTGTCCTTGTTAAGTGACCACGCTGAAGGCTGCACGTCAGCCCCACTGCAGGGCTGGGCTCCTGGGCCAGAGACCACAGTGTCTGAAAAAGCCTCAGTTTTAGCATCTTCCTCTAAAGCTCCCTCAAGTTCTGTTCAATCTAAATAAGCAAGAAAACCTTTCAAGTAACAAACTCTGATCTGCCCAGAGTGTTGCCATGCACTCGTCCGCTGGGGCCACGTATAAAGCAGGAGGTGATAACTAAGCATGACCCCCACAACAGCCGCGAAAGCAGGGAGCTCTCTACGTGCAACAAGGCTGCGAAGACGCTCAGGAGCAGCCGCATGATAAACAGCCAAAACGGGATCGGCTCACGGGGATAACGGGGGATTAGGTCATCTCTTAAAGATTTCATTACGCCCCTGAGCATGTCCTAATCTTTATATGATCTCTGCTGACAATCACTCCCTCAAAGGAGAACCTGATGAAGTAGTCAAACATTTACTTGATATTTACTCCAAAATATAAAGGATGTGAGCACATTAGAATGAAAACGTTATCTTTAAAAACCAACATCCTGATTTTAGGTAATGGGGTACAATATCCATTTGGTCTCTATCGCGGGTTCCACGCACAGAGCCCCGAAAACCTCTCAGGTGATAAACTTTTGGAGGGGCGCGGCTGGAGACTGAGTTCCATCACCAAAGGCCCATGAACCTCCCAAACAACAGGGTTCTGGAAGCTTCCAGGCCGCTGAGCGCGCAGACGTGCTGAGAGGGCACGGGAGCTGTGTCGCCCCGGGCCTCTGCATCAGCGCCTCTCTGGCTGTCCCTGAGTTGTGTCCTTCATAATAAGCTGGTAAAGGTAAGCCAAGTGTTGTCCTAAACTCTCTGAGTCGTTCTGGCACATCATCTAGCCCGAGGGGGAGGGGCCCGCATCTGTAGCTGGGCAGCCAGTGACCGTGACTGGTGGCCGGCACCTGAAGGGCGGGCAGTCTAGTGGGACTGGGCCTTTCCACCTGTGACGTGATGCTAACGCAGGCAGCTCGTCTCAGCACAGAACTGAGCCGTAAGGACACGCAGCTGGTCTCGGAGAACTGGAGAACTAGTCGGTGCCAGAAAACAAGACAGCAGAGGGAAGAACTTTTTTGCGACACTGAACTTGGTGAAAAGCAGCACAGAGGGGACCTGGCCAGCCCTCGAGGCCGCAGCTACCGGCGTTCAGCTTGAGCCGCAGGAACCCCAACGGGTGCTTCTACACACGGCTATCTCCCCTCCCGTCCAGAGGGCCACGAGAGCGGGGGCGCTGTCCTGTCAACTGGGCAGCCCCTCCAACAGCGGTGCAAGTGCCGACAGACCGGGGTTCAAACCCCAACTCGGCCTTCTATGAGCGAGTTTCATCTCTCAGCCTCAATCTTCTGTCTGCAAAATGGGGGTGTACCACCTACCTCCCAGGGTTGTCATAAGGATTAGAAGAGACAGTCTATTTAAAGTGCCTACAGGAAGCCCGGGTGGCTCAGAGGGTTGAGCACTCGTTTTGCAGCCCCAGGGACCAAGGATCGAATCCCAGCCCTGGCCTGTGTGGACCCATATGCTGAACTGGGGTGAGCTTTCCTTGTGGGAGGCCCCCGGTTCAGTTCTCGCCCCTCCGTCCCATTTGGCCTCTGGCTTGAGGGCACGAACCTCCCATGTGGGAAGCCCCCAGCCCAGTTCCCACCCTGTGCAGCCCCCACCCACCTGTGTGAAACGAAACCATGTCGAAAGCTGATGACGTACAACTATGGAGACTGCTGTGGGCCCTCCCCCTTCTGTCTCTCTCTGTCAAAACAATAAAATAAATTTTAAAGTGCCTGGCACACAACAGAAGCCCAACAACTGTAGATTTCCTCCCCCTTCCTGCCAAGGTCCACAAAAGCCGGTCAGAGGAGAAGTGAAGTTCAAGGGAATGTCTAGAAACCACACTGATGGTCTGGGCACCCAGCCACTCTCAAAAGCAATGAGTCACCAAAGACCTGAGGCATGTATTGCCACTGAAAACCATCAAAAAGCCTCCATTGATGGGGTCCATGAACACAGAATCTTCTCTACTACAGGGATGGTCAGACAGGGCCCAGTGACATCGACTTGGACAGCTAAGGACTAAAAAATCCCAGTTCTACGTTTCTGCGCTAGTCAGATCAGTACACGCATTGCACCGCCAACACCTCGGGGCCCTAAGCACTGCATAGGAGCAAAACGTCAAACCACCCATTATGCTTCTACTAATAACACAAAGCTAAGCCACAACCTCTTTATGTGGGATGTCAGCGTGGAGAGTGACAAGCCACCCTCCCGTCCATGCAAGGGAGCCACCCAGACAGGGTGGATTAAGCTGGGTCCGCTTCGATTTCATAAATAAAGTGCTGGCCATCTTCACTTCGAATACTCACTGCTAGCATTTTATAGCCCTGACACAGGCACAGAGCTTCAGAGGACCTACACAACAGTCCTTCCGGACGTTACCATCCTTGTTTCACTCACAAATGGCCAACTTCTGCGAGTGTGTTTAGGTCAACGTCTACAGAGCTGGGTTCTGAAGGTCTCCAAGGGGCACGTGAAAGGCCCCTGGAATATCCAGCAGAAGAGAGAGCTGAGGGTTTCTGGAAACCAAAGTGAACACCTGTTGAGGGTTTTCAGCACAGGTTATGAGCAAGGAAACCTCTTTGTTATTTGGCAGCACAGGCGCCCAGGTTCTGGAAGGCAGATCACAGGACACGAATGCGTCAGGTGCGATTTTAGGTTTCTCCTAACGATTCCGCCTATCGGATGCGACCTGTGCTTGTAAAATACCTTGCTGTATGTCATCTGAAGAAATGGTCCTTGCTGGGTTCTAGGCAGTTCGACAGCAATCCTCTTTTCACTCCATAAACTGAGAAGCTGTTGAATGACTGTTATTACCAGGAAGCTCGTTAGCGGGGCCTCAGGGTCCTTTCAAGTTTCAATAGCTCTGTAATAGTTGCATTAACTTTAAGTACTAGGTGCAATAGATGGGAAAGACCAGATCTAAAGTTCTTGTTATTTCCAGTTCCGAGGCCGCCACTATTGAAAAGTGACATAACTAGTTTCTCCTCCGTGAGTCAACCTACCCACCTCGAAACCTGTGATTAAGAATGTGGTGATTAAGGAAGCTGCACATTTTCTCTGGGGAAAAGTCGGTTTTTCCGTCAAGGGCAAATCCATTAGGCTTGTAGGTCACAAAGCAGCAACTACACTCTGCTATGGCAACCTGGCAACACTCACAGACAACAGATAAACCAAGGTGGCACCTGTGTTCCAACAAAAGTTCATTTGTAGACCCACACATTTGAACTCCATAGGAGACATTTTTGCATGTTACAAAATATTGTATTCTTTGCAGCCACTGAAGAATGTGACTCACTTGCCAGGCTGTACAGAGAAGCCAGTGGGCCCAATCTGGCCCACGAACCATATCCCTCGCCCAGTGAAGCAGAAGCTCGGTTCTGAAGCGAGCGTATTAAACAGTTATTATAATGGGGCTGCCACTATGGTTTCAGTGCTGCTTTTGCTCGAACGAGCCTCGTACCTGCAAGCTAAAGTAAGTAACTAGAAATTGTTGAGTAAACAGAGAGAGGTGAGAGAGGAAGGGGGAGGGCCCAGAGCAGCACATCGTTAGCTGTGACAGGGTCCCACTCCACACGGGTGAGTGCAGGGCTGAGCGGGGAGGGAACAGAACTGGAGACCTCCCCACCGGGAGGTGAGAACCTTCACCACCGTCCTAGCCGCAACCAGGTACGCCACAGTTCAGCACATGGGTTTGCAAGGGCGGGGGCGCCCGGGCTTGAGCCCCAGACCCCGTGGCTGCAAAGCAAGCGCTCAACCTGCTGAGCTATCCCAGCATCCCAATCATAATTTAATAAAATAACCTTAAGGAAAACTTGTGGTTCAGTCATATCCATAACCTCAACTTTCACACAACTGCAAAAGAACCAGATGTGGCTGGCTATGGGACTCACACACCCAAATGAACACCAGAAGGCCTTGTATAAAACTATTAATCTGAAGGGGGAAAAACTGTTAGAGTTAAGTTACTTCACAAGCAACAAAGTTTTAAAGCAAATCCAGGATCCTGGAACATAAAGCAAGAGAAGACAGTGTCCTATTTCACTTTTCCTCACTGTGGTTTTGATACATTTTTTCTTTTGCACACTTTACCTTTGTTTGGGGATAAAGTTTCTTAATGTGAATGTATATCAACATAAGGTCTGAATTGCTTATTGGAAGGAAAAGAGCTAATCTCCCCCTATATATTCAGAAAAGCATCAGATTAGTCTTCACCTTGAGAACTTAGCTGCCACATTGGTTAGGTGCAATTGGTTAAAACACATACGTACACATCTCCAAAGCATAACGAAATGAGGGCCCCAAAACCAGTACTAGTTTTCCTTAAAACCTGCCAGATTCCCCTTTAAAAGGTATAACATTAGCAAGTAGAGTCTATTAGGAGATATTCTGAGACTGTATCAATAGCTATAATTCTACCTAGGTCCCATAAAAATCAGAGTAAACAGTTTTTCAATTTTTAAAATCTGTCCAATTTTATGAGCATTGAAAACACATCCAGTGTGCTGCAGTGGAGGTAGAGATTCAACCAGAATTCCACATCAATAGAACCAAGCCTCATTTTTATCCTATCTGACCCTTATTTCTACCAGCTGCTGAAAATGACATTTCTAATTCATTGTTTTACACCATTATCCATGTTTCATATGGTTATATGACATCCTGGTAACCATATATTATCACTACAGTATTTTAGAGTTTTCTATCTATAAATGACTAATGTAAGTAATTAATCCACAGCAGAAAATGTGGTTTTACAACTTAAAATCACCTACTATTAATAGCTTTACCTACACGCCTCACAATACCATAGGAATGATTATTTAGTTAAATGCCATAGCTGTGGGATTACAAAAAAAAAAAAAAAAGAAGGAAATCTGTGATTTCCCTTAAATATAGAAAAAGGGTCACTATAAATAGTTGCTCAATAAAAACTAAATGCCACTTTTCTGAATGAATCCATTGCTTTTATCCCCTTAAATAATTCGTTACTTTTGTTAAAACGCACGAAATCCACCTGGGTGTAAACTCTTGAACACCTGGCATCCGTCCTAAGAAAAGCCATGTAGAAAAATGAGGAGTCTCTGAAAACGATGAGACACAAAATGGGGAATAAATGGAAAAGGCAAAATGCCCTATAAATGCGAGCTATCATCAGCCATCGCTCGGGCAGAGTTCAAAAGCCTCTCTTCTCAATGGATGTACTTCAGACTACAGGGTGGTCAGACATGAACTCTCTCACTCTTAATGCTACAGCTGACCCCCACTCACATCCTTCTTTAAATGGCATAAAGAATAAATACCGTATTTTCCGGCGTATAAGACGACCCCCTAATTTTACAGTTAAAACCTAGGTTTAGGCCTATATTCGCTGTATAAGACTACAGCCTCGGAAGTGGGGGGTAGTCTTATACAGCGAATATAGGCCTAAACCTAGGTTTTAACTGTAAAATTAGGGGGTCGTCTTATACGCCCGGTCGTCTTATATGCCAGAAAATATGGGTAAATAAAAACCCAAGCTCAATGAAAAAGACTGCCCAGCTGGTTGTACTGCATCAACGACAACTCCTTTAAAAATAACAGGGGAGGCCGGGATGGCTCAGTGGGTTGGGCGCTCACTTTGCAGCGCCGGGGACCAGGGATCGAATCCCAGCCCCGGCCCGTGTGGACCCATGTGCTGGGCTGGGAGCTCCCCCAGTTCAGTTCTCTCTCTGTCTCTGTATATCTCTCTCTCTCTGTCAAAAATAAATAAATAAAAATAAATAAATAAAAATAACAGGGGAAGCCAGGATGGCTCAGTGGGTTGAGTGCTCACTTTGCAGCCCCGGGGACCAGGGATCGAATCCCAGCCCCGGCCTGTGCGGACCCATATGCTGCGCTGGGAGCTCCCCCAGTTCAGTTCTCTCTCTGTCTCTGTCAAAAATAAAAATAAATAAAAATATATTAAAAATAATCATCATAATAAAAAGGCATTTCACTCCTGCTCAGTTCTGGTTTAAAAAAAACCCTGCCAGTCAAAGAAGCTTGCTTCCCACCTCCTTGGGGGTCAGACCCCCAACATCAAAGTTTGAAGCTGAGCTCCAAGGCTGGGTGGGATGCGAGCGAGGACCTGTCAAACACCTTTTTTTAAATGCTTGGGGGGCAAACATGTCACCGGCAGCAGCCTGGAGAGCTGAGTGGCAGGGGGGTGCCCGGTCCCCAGGCGTTTATGACCCTTTGTATGATCACGGATTCAACCGGACACCCCCCAAAAATAAATAAAAATAAAAGGACAGAGACAGAGAGGCCGGTGCATGGAGGGCATGCAGGGGGCGCGGGGTAACGGGCTGGGCTGCTGCGTCTGGTCGGCGGCCAGATGGGTCCCCGCCGCCCCCCAAGTTCAAGGGCGCCCCGGCGGCCGAGCCCGTCGCTGCAACCCCCGGCCCGGAACGCGGAGACAATGCGGGCTCCGCGGGGGCGCCCGCGCCCGGGGACACGGCGGAGGCCTCGGCCGCCCGCGCCCGGGGGGAACAATAGGCGCCCGCGGGGCCCGGGCCGAGCCCGCCCGGCGAGGAGGGGGAAGGGGAACCCCCAAACTTTCCGAGGGCCCGGGGGCCGCCCCGCACAATGGGCCCGGGCCCCGCCACGCCCCCGGCCCCGGCCCCGGCCCGGGCCCCGTACCTGGTGGTTCTCCTTCCTGCCGCCCGCCGCCGCCGCCGCCGCCGCCGGCCCGCTCGTCATGTTCACGGACAGGGAGCGCGGGAGCGGGCCCCGCAGCGTCCACATCCTCCGCGCCAGCCACACGGACGCCAGGCTCAGGCACAGCCAGCCCACCAGCAGTCTCATCGGGGACCGCGGCCGCCCGCGCCGATCACCGCCGGCGCCGGGGCGAGGAGCAGCGGCAGGCGCCGCCACCTCCGGTCGCCGCCGCCCGGGCCCGAGCCATCGCGCCCGACTTGCCCATCCAAGCCCCCTTTCCGCCCGCGGAACGCCGCCGCGGGCGGTGCGGGTTTCCACCCGGAGCACGGACGGGCGGGCGCGCTCCCCCGCTCCGTCCAATCAGCGGGCCGGGCGGGCCGGGAGGCGGGGCCGGGGGGGCGCGCCGTCGCCTGGCGTGCGCGCTCCCGCCTCCCGTCTTCGCCGTGGCCCTGCGTAATGGCGGAGGTGGTGTTTTTATTAAGTTCTGTGGCGGGTCCCTTCCGAAGGCGGTAACTGGGCCCTCCCGGTCCCCTCCAGGCGGGTGGCCGCGGGACTTGTGGGCTTAGTGATTGCCCCTGCGCCTCTCGTCCCGACCCCGGTCCCGGCCGGGGCCTGGTTGTGCAGATTGGCCCGGGGCTGCGGGGTTGTGGGGGGGGGGGGGGGCGGCGGCTGATCCCTTTCCAACGTCCAGACACACTCGGGACTAAGTCCTTGCCGGTGACGGACGCTGCAAGCTCTTCGCTGGTATTGGCTTAGCTGCGTGGCTTCCTGTTTACATGCAGAGCCCACGAGCCAGGCCCTCGGCCCAAGGGGCCTTCATTCACCCTTCTTGCAGGGGCTGCAAAGCAGACAGGATTGGGGGGCGGGGGACACCAAACACCCTGCCCCGGTCCCCCAGCCCAGGCCAGCTGCAGGCTACTGGTATCTAAGTGACATCGGGGAAAGCGCTCTGCCTTTGTTGCAAGCTACAGCAGCTGGTGCACCTGCGAGTCATGTTTTGATGGATGGAGGACCCTGTGCAAGAATGAAGACGCCCCCGCCCCCCCCAAACTGGAGTCCCGGGCTGCATGCTTCCTGGAACTACGAGGTGGAAGTTGGACGCTACCCCTCTTAAGGCGAATTAAGCTCCGGGGACAGTATTCACCCGGATGTTACTTTGATCATTTATAGCTCGGGGAGACGTAGTAGCATTTCAAAAACTGAAAGGTTACATTGTGTTCCTGTGTCTGAAGTTCTTCCTGCTGCGACGCGAGCTGCAACAAAGGAGTAACAGTAACATTCTGCGGGTTCTTAATTTGAACACCCTCCTCGGTTTGTTTAGAAAATGCTTGTGATTTAGCCCTAGACAAAATGTATAGACCTTTTTTATCTTCATGCAAAGGAAATCGTCCTTTCTGTTAACTCCCGTGTGGCATTTCAGAGGCTCTCCTTTATGGGTCCACTAATGTGGAACAAATCGTTCCTTACCCACAAACATTTTTATGAGCTTCTGAGAATCTCAGTTTGGGACCTTTCATAACAGGGACATATTGTTGCCTAATGCTCCTGAGGCTATTAAAAAAAAAAAAAAAGTAGGGGTGGGAAGAGAGTTCTCTTTCCAGAATACTCCCTGACTGCTTCCTGCCAAAACCCCAAAGGGCTGGCTTGCACCTGACTAAACCTAGTTCAAACCTCTGGGGTTCCTGGCTGAAACCATCAAGCAGGACCTCTGGTAGCAAGTCCAAATAACTCTGTTTCCCATGTCGCCACCACTCCCTCCTGTCTCTTCGGATCCGTGTCACAGATAAAGCAGTTCTGAGCCAAAAGAAAGCCTTCGTCCTTTTGGGGGGGCGGGGGATGTGCACACAGCAAAAGCATATAAAATGAGCTATTTCGTTTCTGAAAACAAAGGAGACGAAAAGGTGTGGCCCCTTCCACCCCCCACCCCCAATGCTAAGGCTGATGAGAGAGCCTGCAACACTTGTCAGATGCACAGCCCTGTGGTCTGAGGACTGGAGGTCAGCTGACTGCCACGAGCCTAGCAGCTATCTCCAAAGGAGCCGAGCTTCACTTGTCCCTGAGCAGTGGGCCTCGAAGAACACATCACGCAGGAGCATAACTCTCGTCACAGAGTGCTCAAAAACACGTGTGATTTACACCCCAGCAAGTCGAGGAAGAAAGCGAAGCACAGAGGGATCAAAAGCATTCGCCTGAGAGCAGCAGAGCAAGTTCAAGAGCAGACCTTGTCATAGAACCTGGCATCCCAGTTCATGGTCCTTCGATCTGTCTCAGGAGCCTCGCCGCCTCTCTCTTCTCCCGAATTACCAATGGGGAGGAAGGAAAAAGGGCAAGAGTAACGACACCAAGCAGAAGTTCAGCTTGCCCTCCGGGACTGCCCCCTTCCGAACATGTCACCACTGTGTAGTAAAACCTCAGTTATCTGTCCCAGAGAGGGGAAGAGGCACAAGATAACACAAGAAAACAAACATGAGCCAATATCCTTCCTAGCGTGGCTTTGAAATGCAGTCAGTGACATAGGCCGACGACACAAATAGCCCTGCCCGTGCTGAGTTCTGTTTGCTCCACTCACAGACCAGAAGCCTGGGGGCCTAGCTTGGTTCACAGCTCCGCCTGGGCCCCAGATCCTGACTGGACCACTTTCCTGTCTAGAATTCTAGGCAAGGGCGCTTGTTGTTGTAACTGTTCTTAGTGACTACACATTTATGGCATTTTTCAGGTTTTCAATTACAAGGTCTGGTGTAAAGAGAACCCTGTAGGAGAGAAACTCCGATCTATAGAGGGAAGAAAAAAAAGTGCCAGTCACTGTTGGTCCCTGTGATCTCCCTGAAGAGAGATCCTAGTCTAAAAAGAACTCATACAATCAGATGGTTTCATGGACAGATTATTTTTTTTAAGGCTTCTTAACTGTTTCATAGAGTGTCAGAAAAAGGTACAGGTTTTCCTCAATACATTCAGTAGATGTGCTCTGTGGTTATTCACATCTATGTTTGTTTTGTTTTTTAAGGATTTATTTTATTGTTTTTGAAAGACAGAAGGGGGAGGGCCCAGAGCCGTCTCCATAGTTGCACATCATCCGTTTTTGACATGGTTTCGTTCCACACAGGTGGGTGGGGGCTGTGCAGGGCGGGAACCGGGCTGGGGGCCTCCTGCATGGGAAGCTCACCCCAGTTCAGCATGTGGGTCCACTCGGGCCTGGGCCGGGATTCGATCCTCTGTCCCCGGGGCTGCAAAGCGAGTGACTAACCCGCTGAGCCATCCCGGCTTCGTGCAGTGCCCCAACACAGAGTAAGGGCTCCAAAGAAAAACCATGTTCGTTTGCTCTTGTAAGTCAACATCGTTGCGCCTCCCTTCCCTCACCCCTACATTGAGGGCTGTGATTCTCAGCAGCCGGCTTCACACCACGTCCTTGACACTCATGATCTGAGAGCCTCGTCAGCTGTCAAACCGTCAGGAGCGGGGATACCCGCTCCTTCCTGAGCATTCGAACTCCCGGGAGTGAGGATGGGTGGCAGTGGGGGAAGGGAACCAAAAACACAAAACGCTGAAAACATTCAAACCTAAAAAACCACAGTCAGGCGGTGCCCTCTGGCTGTGTCCTCGGCAGGGGTGCCTGTCTTTTGAGCAGGAAAGCCTCTGCCCCCCTGATACCTACGGACCCTGCCCCCGCCAGCCCACTGCTACACGTCTCGTGTGCCAGCCAGGGAATGGCACCGGCGTCGAAGCTTCCGAGCCCCACAGTTTGTTTCCCTGCCAAGGCAGTCACCTCATAGCCGCCTCAGTTTATGTCAGGAGTCACATCAGAAGGACAAAGCAATATCACTTCCACACAGTCAACATATTGAGTGCCTGCAACACAGCAGCCACTGGACTGAATAGAATGGGAAACGTTTACTGTCACCTTCACACGGGTCCAACCCCTCCCAGCAATCACAAACAGAATGCACAGTTACAAACTGCTGAGTGCCCGGAGGAGCTGTGTCTAGTTAGGGAAACGGAACAGCAGGGAGGTCTAACCCTGAGGAAGTGCGGCTCTGCAGCCCTTGTGTAGACATCCGTCTCGCTTCCCAGTTGCCCAAGTTCCTACGGACGACAGGGGCCCTGTACCTCCAGTCACCAGGAGCTCAGGACAGAGCCGGTTCTTCCCGGACACGCTGCTGAAGCCGTCCCGGAGCGGGGCGGCCACCTACTTGAACCGTGGCCGCCACGAGACACAGTTCACTAAGGAAAGCCCCACGGCCTCGCACTGAACCCGAGCCCCAGCTGCCGCGAGCCAACCGGTTTCTTCGTGAAATCAAGAGTATCCTTGACGGCTCATCAATAAGGTGGTTCACCGGGTGGGGAGCTCACCACGCAGCACTCAGACGATGTCACGTAGAGTTGTACGCCGGGCACCTGTGTGATTGTCACCAGCCACTGACACCCCAATACATTTAACAACGAAAATTCATCCTTTAATTCAGGGTCATGTGCAGCGTCCCAAGGACTGACGACTTCCATTTGCTTCCACCTCCCCAATGCCTCCGTTTCTTTACTTGAAAAGCATCCTTCCTTACGTTGTACACACGGCTGCTTCTAGGATCCTTAAAAGAAATTTGGACATGTCGCAGTTTAAGCCACTTACAGGGATATGTGGGTTTATATATATCTGTATATATTTCAGCTCAGCAAGGTTTTTCCAGGAAAGGTCTGAGTCAGAGCCCTGATGAAAGAGAGGAGGCCGTTGTTTGCATTAACTTTCTGGGGCCTCCTCCAAGGTTCAAAGCTCTTCTTTCATCTCGTTTTAAGTCTAGTCTCCAAACAGCCCCTTCGTGGGCCTCTGATCTGCCGGCTCCCGCACGCGTGCAGATGTGGTCTCCCATGGCCGCTTCCTCCCCACCCAGCTGTACACCACGTGAGTCCTGCCGCGGCGTGGTCAGAGGCTTGTTTTGAAACGATAGAGCCTTCTTGCTGCGTGACCATAAAACGTCCCCACGTGCGGGTCCTATGCAACGCCCGGGGACGATGGCGCGGTACGACGAGCGAGCCGCAGTGCACACAAGACGACTGTACGCGGACAGACGTGAGCCCACAGGGGTGCTGGGCCAGCAGCACAGCCCCCGCTGGCACGGAGACGACCCCTACTTCATTTCTGCACAACCGCAACCTGGTCTGAGTGTGCGGAAGAGCACGCCCATGAGAGACGACACTGGGGCAATCGAGCAAGCCGGGGGTCAGCCCCGACGGTCTTCCTGCTCTGGTGACAACCGTGATTGATTGTTGTTGTTTTAAGATTTATTTTATTGTTTTTGGCAGATGCTCAGAGAGACAGAGAGAAGGGGGAGGGCCCAGAGCCATCTCCATAGTTGTACATCTAGCTGTGACATGGTTTCATTCCACACGGGTGGACGTGGGGCCACACGAGGCAGGACGTACAGCTGTGGAGACGGCTCTGGGCCCTCCCCCTCTCTCTGTCTCTCTCTCTGTCGAAAACAATAAAATAAATCTTTAAAAAGACCAAACAAACATATCTGTTCTTACGCAGGACACAGAAGTGCCATAATTTCCTGTGTCGTCCCACGCTCTTTAACAACAAGCCCAGAGTCCCCTAACGCGCCATAAAATAGGAAATGATTCACTGGGAATAAGACAAACCTGCCACAGAAGTCTGTCCGTGGGGACAGCTTTTGTCCGGAGGGTTCTGACGTGAAACCAGAAGCCTGGCGCTTCTTCCTGCCCCGTATTGGGCACCTCCCGCTAGTGCCCCCTGCTGTCCCACAGGGGAAGGACTGTGGGGATGAAAACAGCTGAGTTTCCAGCCCCGGGAAATGCTAGATCTGGGCCACAGCCTCCCCGCTTCACCAAACAGCCTCCCTGCAGGCGAGAGGGCTCCCATTTGCCCCTAAGCACCGTGACAGCACTGAGGATGGATGAGGTGCCAGGCCGCGTCACCTTCTTCCACCCGCATCGCCGTCGAGGGGGCTGATGCAGTTATCAGTGCCCCTCTCTTGACAGCGGAGTCCGGGGCACAGAAAGCTCACGCTGCCCGGCAGGGCTTTCCAGCCGGCAGCTGGGCTCCGGGGCCGCCACGTTCTTCCCACGCAGCTCTGCTGCCTCCTGGTGTTCCTGCACAGTCCTCAGGCCCCAGAGGCGGAGTCCCCGGTGCAGCTGGTCACAAAGCCACCGCCTGGGCTGCTCCAGGCACCGGGACCTCGCAGTAGACAGTTTTCAGCAGGGCCCAGGGCGGAGGACACAGAGAAGAGACCCTCAGCAGAAGCTCCATGGGCTGCAATTAAAAACCATCCAACGCCAATGACGTTATTATTTTTTTTAATGTATTTTATTTATTCATTTATTTTTGACAGAGAGAGAGAGAGAGAGAGATACAGAGACAGAGAGAGAACTGAACTGGGGGAGCTCCCAGTTCAGCATGTGGTTCCGCACAGGCCAGGGCCGGGATTCGATCCTCGGTCCCCGGGGCTGCAAAGTGAGAGTTTAACCCACTGAGCCATCCCGGCTTCCCTGACATTATTTTTTAATGAGGCAACTATTTTTCAAGGTTGAGACCACCTGGAAGAAGAAAATGGCATTTCTAAACAGCCAGTCTGGGGGAAGCCGGGATGGCCCAGCGGGTTGAGCACTTGCTTTGCAGCCCCAGGGATGGAGGATCGAAGCCCAGCCCCGGCCCGTGTGGACCCACATGCTGAATGAAACCATGTCAGACACTGATGACGGACAACTATGGAGACGGCTCTGGGCCCTCCCCTTCTCTTTGTCTCTCTCTGTCTCTGTCAAAAACAATAAAGTAAATCTTTAAAAAAAAACCTTTTTTATTATGTAGTCAGAAAAGTCCTACCACATGTCAGATGTTTTGTTTGTTTTATTTTCTAAACAAATCAGAGGTTAGAACGGTTTTGCCTTCAGGTAGAACGTGAGCGCCAAGAACAGGGCAACAACTGAAGTTTTGTTTGAACGGCGTGACTGCTGGCTTTGGCCTCGGAGCCCCGCCGTGTCTGTCTTGCTCCTGACTGTGGACGGACTCCAAACGAGAATCTGGATCACTGAGCTGCCCAGGGGCACCAGGCAGACCAAACCAGACACGGCATCCCGGAGCGCCGGCGGGCTGGGGGGAGAAAGGTGCGCCACAGGGGTCACGTCCCCCGTGACGTCTCCTCCTCCCGCGCTTTGCAGACGCTGTCCTGGGACAGCGATGGGTCTGCTGCCTCGTTGGGCGTTGTTATGCTATCAGAATGTCCACTCCAACCTCAACCACAGCTGTTGTTTTGTTTTTAAGATTTATTTTATTGTTTTTGAGAGAATGAGAGAGAGAGAAGGGGGAGGGCCCAGAGCCGTCTCCATAGTTGCACGTCATCCGTTTTCAACATGGTTTCGTTCCACACAGGTGGGCGGGGGCCGTGCAGGGTGGGAACCGGGCTGGAGGCCTCCCACATGGGAAGCTCACCCCAGTTCAGCATGTGGGTCCACACGGGCCGGGGCCGGGATTCGATCCTCACATGGCCCCATGTCCACCTGTGTGGCATGAAACATGTCACAACTAATGATGTAAAAAGGGTGTCCCAAAATTCACGCAAGAAGTAATTTGGATAGAAAACACAGGTTTATAATTAAAAATTGTAAATTTTCATGGCTCAACCATGAAAACGCGTTGGGCTTTCGTGGAGCGCCCCATTTTTAATAACCCTGAACTGTCAGCTGTCACGCTGTCTTTTTTCTCCGTTGGCAACACTTTACCGCACAAATGAAGCCAAATTCAAATCTTGCGTGAATTTTGGGACACGCTTTACAGCTAATGATGTACAACTATGGAGACGGCCCTGGGCTCTCCCCACTTCTCCCTCACTCACCTTCTCTCAAACACTAAATCTTAAAAAAAAGAACCTTGTCAGAGATGAAGTATCCCAACATTCACTCTAGCAACCCCAACGCACGCGTGTGCTTATACGGATTCGGCTCTTGGCAGCTGTAACACGTGGTACGTATTTTGAATCCTCTCGTCCCGAGTAGACAGGGATGCGGGAGGGGAAGTCACGTCACAGTACAGAATGTGAGGTTCTGGCCTCGTGCAGCGTTCTACCTGCTGACTTCTCGCTTCTCTGGTTCTGTGCTGCCCCGACCTTCCAGGCTCAAGAACACGGAGAAACGCGGAGAAAGAAATGTACAGTGAGCATTTCGGGACCATGGCAGAGTCGGCCGTGGGGGATAGAATCGATCCTTGGAAAGCGCAAACCCGCGAGCACCAGGCATCAGGGGCAGGGCTCGCTCATGTCCCGCGGAGGGGACGTCACTTGCAATACTGAATAAAATCTCTGATGGGGTCTTCGTGTGAAACAGGAGGCAGTGAGCAGGCAGGAGAGATGCTCACCTGAGAACTTCCAGGCTGTTGCTACGGTGAATCTCTATGGAAAGGACTTGTGCTCGAAAAACAGTCTTTAAAATGGATTTGCAGCACTGAACGCTAAGAATAGCCCCGTAATTAGAAAGACACAGCGTTGAGGTGACTGTATTTGCCGATCACCCGCCCTGCGGCAATTCACTTTGTATCTGCTTCTTGGCTGGCGTTGGGGAGACAGTGTTTCTCCTGAAGAGAAAGGTCGCTTTTTCTAAACCTTGATCACCAGGACGATTTCGGAATTGTCCGGAGCGTGGCCTTCAGACGAGAGACAAGCAAAGGGAAAGCGGCGGAGGCTGAATTTTCCAGGCACGCCTGGGTGTGTCAGAGATTGCGCGTGGAAGGCTCTTTGCTAAGTCATGGATTTGTCTTTCTCTTCCTTTTAGGTTTTCTACAAAGTGCCCACAGATGACGCTGTGACTCAACAAATCAATCAGCAGACTTTGACCACCGGGGAGAGCGTGTCCTTCTGTTCCAGAGCGTCCGATCAAGCGGCAGGAAGCTGGCCGGGGCCGTTAGCCGGGGCTGCCCGCGGAGCCGGTACCGGTGCCGGGATCTGCCTCCCCGACAAGCAGCCGAGGGACAAGCCGGGGTCTTCTGGTCCCGGGCGCTTCCTTCCAGCCTGGACTTAGCTCTCTGCCGGACCTGCCTCAGCAACGCCACCTAAGCTGTCAAGGGCAGGGAGGCACCATGCCCAGGCCTACACGCTCCATACCTAGGGTGACCAGATGTCCCGCTCTTGGCGGGACAGTCCCGATTTTTAACAATTTGTCCTGCGTCCCGCCGTGTTTTAAAAAAGTCCCGATGTTTGGAAAGAATGCACGACAAGCTAGGGAGCGGCGGGGGATAGACTTAATTTTTCATCAAGAACCCCCTCCCCCCGGTCCATGGTGTCCCGCTTTACCCATGTTACAATCTGGTCACCTTACGGACCATACCCCAGCTTAGGGCTGAATGCACACTGACAAAAAGAAAAAGAAAAAAGCAAGCATGGTTAGTGGGGCCAGACAGGAGTACACTAGAATTTCATCGTCGCTGTGTTTTTGATGTGTGGAAAGTGTGGCCTCCGTTGCAATTTTTAAATAGGAGCCACCTGTATAAAACAATAAAGACAATCGATTTTCAATGCTACTACTACTACTACATGAAGTACCTTATCCCCCATTATTAAAGAGATTACCTGTTGGCTTCCTTGACCAAGCACCCCAGTTATGAATCTCCATGAACAATAAACATAACCATTACATTTATTTATTTATTTATTTATTTATTTATTTTACTGGCTGCCAAGGAGCAGATCCTCGGGCCGGTGAGAAGAAACCAGATCTACGGAACTTGGTAAACTATCCACCCTGCAGAACCAAAACGTCTCTGACAGCATCGCGGAATCACGGACCCTCTTTCCGGAATGACACGGGGAAGAATGAACGCCCCCCACAACGATACCGCCTGCTGTGAACAGCGAACAGTCATCTGCTATTTGAACACGGGCTTGCCAGCACGAAATCTGTTTTGAGGGGACATCCGCGTGGAACCCATCGTACCGGTGAACCCCAAGTGCTCTCTGGTCGTCTAACCGCCTCCTGCCGCGTGTACGGTTGGCCTCTGGACTTCAGCCCGACACTTAAGATTAGCTGTTGGCTAGGCGAGGCCTCCAGGTGCCAAACATTCGGTGATCGGACGAGATGACAGGCAAGCGCGCTGCTTCCGTTTATGCCTCTAAAAATGCTTGTCACGAGGCTGGACTGCCAACGTGTCTGGCTGTCAACGTAGCTGTGCCCGAGTCAACAGGAGTGAGGCCCGAGAGAGCCTCTGTGTGCAGGGAGCTAAGCCTCTCGCCTTCCCATGCTGGCTGCACCCTAGAATGAGCTGGGAAGCTGGGAAAATGCTGATGCTGCTCCCCCCGGCCTCCAGACCCTGATTTCACTGGTCTAGGGTGTGGCCTGGGACCTTTTCAAGTCCAAGCGACTCTAATGGGCAGCACGGCTGAGCACCGCTCCTTGCGGGCCTCCGAGCTCACGGGAGATTTTGGGGGGCACACGCTCAGCACGCCCTTTCTCCCGCCACGTCTCGCGCATCTGTCAGCCAGCGAGCTTTGGGGCGCCTCCCCCCCAACTCTGCCTGTCCCCTCTCAGCCACCATGATTTGCTCCCACGACACGGCCCGAGGCGTTTAGTGCCACTTGGGTTTCCGGCAACGTCCCCGGTGCAGGCGGAAAGCATCCACTTGGTAGAGATCCACACAGTCACGTCCCTCAGACGCCCCACGCGCTTCACCAGGTCCCGGGGATTCAGCTCTCCCGCGTCAGGATCCCGCTCGCCTCTCAGGCCCACACCCGCGTTCCTCATAGAAAACTCCACTCATCGGCCTCCAACTGTTCCGCCTCTGCAATTTGTCCAGCCTCCCTTCCGACCGTTGTCCACACCGCCGGGCAACTCCGACCTTCTTAGTAGTCCTCAGGTCAGTAGCAATGGTAATTCCGTTCCTTTTAGGATCAAATCCGTGCTTCTCAAACTCCGCCACGCCATCCGCAGACCTCGAACGCCTGGCACGCGGCACCTCGGGGCTTTTGCATCCGCCGTGCTTGCTCCCGGGAACCCTGACCCTGCAGAGAAGCGCTGCTTCCCCTTCCTTCAGGTGCCCTTCCATCGTCATTCGAAAGTCAGCCACTCTGTGGCCAGGCCTTTCCCTAAAGTGTGCTTTCCGGCCCCTTCCGATTCTCTTTCTTGTTTCCTTTTCCGCCGGAGAACTTCTCACCCTCTCACATACTGTGCATGCTGCTTGTTTGCCTCCTTGGCTGCCTCCCTCCTGCTAGAATGTAAGCTCTGTGAGGGCAGAGAGCCTGCTGCTTCGTTCATGGGACGCGGGACCCTCTCAATAGCATCTGTCGAGTGAATAAATCAATAGCTTGTTGAGAGTTCCCGCGGGCTCCCCGATCTTTGCCAGGATGTCCTCTCTGCCTAGAATGCCCTTCCTCTGTGTTCAGGAAGGAGATCCACCAAATCTCAGCTCGAGTCCCCCTCCTCTGTGACTTGCTCCACGAGCCTCAGGACACCAAGCTAGGCCCTCTTCTCTGTGTTCATTGTGCTTCTGGGGGGCCCTTATCACAGTGTTTGATCATTGGGGGGGAGCTTATTCATCTTGTATCCCTAGCACCCTTGAACCGGGCAGGTAATAACACCAGGTCCTCAGAAACATTCGTGGAACAAACTCATAAGCGACTGAGTGACTTAGACAAAGCAATCAATATGCAGCGTGAACTCCACAGTCATTGGCAGTACACAGAAGGTAAAGGACCCCCTTGAAGATACTCCTATGACGGGTCCCTGGACATTAATATTTTTTACGATAGCTTACTGGAGATCTAAGTTCATGACTAATAATATCCAAAGTCCAAGACAACCGTCTACTAATCAGTGAAAGAAGGGCTGAGCTTGCTTTCGTATTTCTTTCACATGATTTCAATGGTCGCTGGTTTTCTGTGACTCTACCTCTCGCTGGGGCTTCCATATCCGTACCGGTTCAGTCTAGAGAGGTCCGCCACCGGGGCTAACGACTGAGCGGGTTTGGTGAACAAAGCATGGATGCCGAACACCATGGAGGAAAGCGGTGACCTGGAACACAAAAGGAGTGTCCGTGCATATCACACACGTGCACATGTATGTGTAACTACATGCATATGCGTGTGTACTAATGCCTGAAGGACCTTTTTGTCTATTAAGTCTTCCTTGAGGGGAAGCCGGGAGGGCTCAGCGGGTTGAGCGCTCGCTATGCAGCCCCGGGGACAGAGGATCGAGTCCCGGCCCTGGCCTGTGTGGACCCATTTGCTGAGCTGGGGTGAGCTTCCCATGCGGGAGGCCCCTGGTTTGGCCGCTGGCTTGAGGGGGCATGCCTCCCATGCAGGGGGGCCCCCAGCAGGGTTCCCAGCCCTGTGCGGCCCCGCCCACCTGTGTGGAATGAAAAAAAGTCAGAAACTGATGACATATAACTATGGAGCCGGCTCTGGGCCCTCCCCCTTCTCTCTCTGTCTCTGTCTCTGCCAAAAACAATAAAATAAATCTTTAAAAAAAAAAGTCTCCCTTGAGACTAACAAGACGAGATAGTACAGCAGCAGTTCTCAATCATATATTATCTATTAATTACATATTTATTAACCCCTTAGTCATAAGGGTTATAGAACTAGAAGAACCTAAGATTCAAAGAGGAGCCGTAGCCGGTCTCTGAAATACTCACTAAACGAGAGCCCGATGTGCCCTGTGCTGCTTTCCGTGTGCTTCATGTGTCAGTTCGGAGAACCCCACAACAGTCCCAGTAGGAGGACGCGATTGCTCCCAAGTGAAGGTGGGAGAACACATTAACTTGTCCACAGTCACACAGCCCGTCAGGAGGAGAATGCCTGAGTCTTCCTGCCCCAATTTCCCTCTAGATTACAGTGATACCTTGGAATCCAAACGCCCCAAAACTCGAACAACTTGGAATCCGAACGAAAAAGCCAAGCAAACGTTGCCTCGGAATTCAAACGCCAACACGTTCACACGGGACATATCGACTGCACGGCCCGCAGCTTTATCCGAACGCCCACCTGTCTTGGAACTCCGAACAGGGTTCTGGGACGGATTAAGTTTGAATTCCCAGGCATCACTGTATTCTACTGTGTTCCCAGTAAGAATTCTGCCATACCATTGGGGTTTTTGGTTGCCGTTTTGTTTTGTTTCGTTTTGATAATGAAGTTACGGCATATAAAATCAATCACGTGCGTTGACTGAATAAACCAACGTCTTGTCACATATCAACTAATGGTGCAAACCCTGCAACTAAGGGTGAGAAAGAGAAGCCAAGGGGAAGAAGGAGAAAGAAGAAGATATGGAAGGAAGTGTAAAAGGAAGGAAGGAAAGATGAGGCCAGGGGGAGGCAGGAAGTTCTAGGGGAAGGAAGGTAGAAGCCTGGGTCTCAGTCCCAGCTCTTCTGTCTCCTGGTTCTCCAACCTCCAGGAAGTTAACCGCTAAGTGTCTTCGTTTCCTGGAAATGGGGGTGATCATGATTGCGTGACAACGACGTAACCGCTCTCATCTCTCTCACCAGCCTGTCAGTGCCACAAGGCCACAGGGCAGATTGGGTTCTTATCTGGCACGATCAGCGTGACAGTTGGCCAGAACAAATATAAAAAGCATTTGTAGAAGAACAGACATTAACCGTCCTGTTTTAACTCCTGTGCCCAACACGTAGGAGGCAATCCATAAATACTTGAGTCACACAAGGCTGGCGTGAGGCCGGTTCATGCTGCGCTGGGTAAACGGTGCCCCTCCCTCCCCAACTCTATTTATTTCTACCCAGACACAGCGGGTTAAGTGCTCGCCTTGCAGCCCCGGGGCCAGAGGATCGAGTCCCGGCCCCGGCCCGTGTGGACCCAGAGGCTGAACTGGGGTGAACTTCCCATGCGGGAGACCCCCAGTCTGGTTCCCACCGGGGCATGTTTCCCCTGGTGGGAGGCCCTTGGCTCACGGGGGCATGTTTAAAAAAGTGATTTGAGCTCGTCACTTTTCTCGACATGCGGGACACAGAGGTGACGCCTGGTCCTGAAAGTGAAGTTTCTCACTGTCTTGCTCGTTTTGCAAACAGGACTTCACCACAAAACCCCGAACGGGACAGGAATTATATCAAGAAGTAATCGAGCAGCTGAATCATCAAAGCTTTCCAACACTTAAGTTGCATTAAAAATAAAACAAATAAAGAGGCCATGCAGCTTACATGTTTTCTGTAGAGCTAATAAGAATGTGCCCGTCTTAAAATAACACGTATCTGTGCAACAGGGCACCTGTCGGAAAACGTTTGCCAATCAAGAGAATTTTATAGCTGATGACCCCACCAAAGAACAAAGCCTGTCTGGGTCAGATTATACTTTTCATGTAAAACAGAGTCAGATGGGCCTTGATTTTTAATTTTAATTCTTGCGATGTCACAAGTGAAATCATTTTGCCTTGTCGTCCAGTGTGATCACACGACTTGCAATGGGCAAGGGACATAACGCTACCTGACAATTTCACTTTGGTGACTGAGTTTCACCCTGTTGCTGCATTGGCCGTATGAACCTGAGGAATAAAAAATTATAATGTCCTTTTAGAAGCAAGGACACAATTATGGGTCCCCTGTTATGTTCTTCTCCCTGATTCCCAGGAATGCCTCTTATAACCGTCTCTCAGCGGCAATATAACTGAGATATGGAGACTCTCCTAGGCCCTGCTTCTGAGAGATATTTTTGTAGCTAGCATTTGAATAAATATGCTACTTACTGCAGATGGAACTTCAGTAAATCTTCATCGACCATGTCAGCTAGTGGCAGGATAAATAAGCAAAAGGAAGCTTGTACAATCACCCTAGAAACAATTTTAAAAGACACATATGAAAACTTCATAACGAGGAGGCACAGGTTTTGTTTAAAGAACCAAACATCGAATGAAAGTTGACATTTAGTTTGCAAGAAGGAAAAAGAAAATAATAGCGTATAATACTAAAGGTAATTAGGCATACATTTCTATCCCCCCAAAAAAACATTATATATCTATGAATGTATAATTCTCTTTTTAAAATGAAATAACTACTTTTGCTTGGGATTTTTAAAAGACGGTTTTTATGCTTCATTGTTATTCTGAGATGACTACCTGCTCATTAAATCTGCTTCAGTTATCAGTAGTGTCTCAAGAATAAAACATGCCAGGAAAATTCATTAGATATCAAGTATAATGTTCTCCTTAATATCAAGAATAGGACAAGTTAAGAACTATAAAAGGACATACAATATTTTAATTATGATAGAAGAATGAAAATGGAGGGACAGTTTAAGTTTAAAAAAAAAAAGCAAAAACCTTTCATTCTAAAAAAATCACTATAAAAATGTCATTTTAAATTTGATAGGGATGCCAGGACAGCTCAGCGGCTGAGTGTTTGCCTTGCAATCGTGAGGTCTGGGAATCAAATCCCAACCCCGGCCCGTGCAACCCCACGTGCTGAACTGCGACACAACTGGGAACCCCTGGGATGGCGGTGAAGGTTCTCGCCTCCCAGGCAGGAGGCCCCTGGTTCAGTTCCCACCCTGCGCGGCCCCACGTCCACCTGTGTGGAATGAAACCAAGTCACAACTAATGATGTGCAACTATGGAGACGGTTCTGCATCCTCCCCCTTCTCTCTGCCTCTCTCTCCTCCTTTCTCTCAAACAATAAAATAAATCTTTGAAAAATAAAATAAATAAATTTGATATAGTCAGGGCTACTCTGGCAGATGTAAAGGGTAGTTATCTATGTGGGGGTTCTAACATCTTGAAGTTTCCCAGAGGCGCTATCCTTTGGGTTAACGACTACACTCTCCACTACTCATTTGTTCTCAATGCAAACACGAAAATGTTTTCAAACCGTTCGGGCAGGGACCTGGAGTGGGACTTAGGAACTCATTCACACAAAACACGTTGTCTAAGGACCAACTATTTGCAGGCACGGGAACGGAAGCAGGTCGTCAACCCCCCGTGATAAGCAGCCGGGCTCGACTCAGAATAAGCTCGGTCCAGTGGGGGCCAAAGAGTGTCACAGGCAGGGCCGTCAGTGCTGCAGCTGGGAGAAGTGGAGGGCACTGGGGTCACATCGGGGTGGCCCTGAAGGCCGATGGGGAACTCAAGGAAGCAGGCTCTGAGCTGCGGCCTAGAGAATCACAAAGGGGGAGCCAAGCTTACGCCTCGCGTTAGACACGGAGGGGCTTGAACGGGGAACTGCAAGACCGGTCTGCACGGAGTGGTGCACGGTGGGAGTGGAGGACGAAAGTGAACTGTAGCTTTACTACAAAGCCAGTGTGTCAAATCTCTTCAAAAACAAAAACAAATGAATAAAAGCTGCTAACGTTCAAATTGCAGGTACAAGGTGACTCCGCCTTGAAACAAATATTAAACACAGTTCAGATCGGAGATGCTTCAACGGTTGGAAGGGCAGGGCCTGGGGTGAGTCCGGGGCTGGCGCTGGCTTTGACTTACATGAGAACGGTGAGATAAAGAGCCCAAGGTAGCAGTGTCGCCGCCCGAGAAGTAGCGTGGCAAGGGAGGCTGTTCCTTCCAGGCAGAAAGAAATTAAGATAACTTTATAGTAACCAAACTTCTTCAGCCAGGACTGGCTCATAAGTAGCAGGCCCTGAAATGGAAACAGAATGGCATTATGTGAGGACAGAACCCCATGGATTATGCTCCTTCTTGCTGGCGACAGAGATAAACATTCTCAGCAAAACATATGATTGCTTCTGAATGATGACATACATCAGGGGAAACACACAGCTAAAACCGTCTATCGTGGTTAGAGATGCTGTTACCCACGGATGTCCCTGAGAATGGACGGAGGACAGGGATATTCTACAAAGAACCAAGGGACAACTATTGTTTCCTAAAAACAAACCAGGAAGTGGTTCCCTTCATTTTTGATGTTCACACTAACGTGAAAGGATTTTACAAAAACCAACCATATGAAAGAATCCAGGGGTACCAGGGTAACCCAACAGGTTGAGCACTTGCCTTACGATCGCGAAGTCTGGGGACCGAATCCCAGTCCCGGCCCGTGTGGACCCATATGCTGAACAGGGGTGAGCTTCCCATGCAGGAGGCCCCCAGCCCAGTTCCCGCCCTGCACGGCCCCCGCCCACCTGTGTGGAACAAAACCATTTCCAAAACTGATGACGTGCAACTATGGAGACGGCTCTGGGCCCTCCCCCTTCTCTCTGTCTCTCTCGCAAATAATCAAATAAATCTTTAAGAAAAAGAAAAAGAATCCATCACTTAGAAACAATCAGTATCACCTTATGATATCATGAAAGGTCCAATTCAAATCTAAAATAAATCCAGCTTTTAAAGTTTGGGATGAAAGACCAGCATTCATTCATTTAGCATGCAGGAGGTAAGACAAATACTTATTGAATAAATAAACAAATATTTCACTATTCTTCTTATAGGAAATATGTCTAAAATGCACTTTTAATCCTACAATAAAGCACCAGATATAAACAATAGTGTATAGTTCTATCTACATTTCTTCTGCTTTTGTTACCTGACTTATCTTACATTAATATTCTCATAACTCTAAGAAATGGGTGTTGAGAGCTCAGACTTCCAGTTTTTCTCCCTGCATCTTGCTACCAATAAAAAAATTTTAAAAATCAGTGTTCTAGACCGAAAAATCTGCACTAAGTATACACATGCACATTAACAAAGATTAAAACATGCCCTTTGTTTTCAATTAAAAAGTACACTGTTTGGCCCTGAAAAGTTTTCACTGACCAAACATACACACATTACGATTAGAAGAGAACTTTGAAGGATGTAAGTAGAACACAAATGTTCTTTAACCCACAAAAAGGTTTTTTGTTTGTTTGTTTTGCCCCGATTGAGTTTGCAGCTTCCTTCTCTACTTAACAAGGGACAAGAGCTCAATTTCTGGATGCTAAAAACAATGGCTCAGAGGCTGACGTCATCCAAGGCCTTTCTTAAGAGATCTGTAGAAGAATGTATGTAGACGACCCCAGGGAGTCCCCTCACATTCCGACACATCATAGTAACATTGTGCCGTTCCACATTTCACACGCTGACATGAAACTCCTTGTTCTCACTCTCAGATGCATAAACTAACACTCCAGCCATTCTACTCCTAGGTGTTTACCGAAGAGAAAGGAAAGCGTACAGCCATCCAAGGATGCAAATGTTCATAGCTTTCTTTTCAGTCGCCCCAACTTTCTTTGCAATCGCCCCAAACAGGAAATAAGCTGAATGCCCATCAAAAATTGAACAGACAAGCAAACTGTGGTATACCCATACGATGGAATACTATTCAGCAAGAAAAAAGGAGTAGAGTATTGATACCCACTGTAACACGATTGAAAAATCCAGACCAATAGTGTATACATACTGTATTATTCTGCTTATATAAAAACCTAGAAAATGCAAACTAATCTATGATGACAGAAGGCGATGGGTGGTTACCTAGGGATGGAGGTGGGGGGAAAGGGGCGGAGGGATTCCGAAGGGGCCCAAGGAAACTTTGCAGAGTGATGAGGCTGTTAGCTATCTTGGCGTTGGTGATGGTTTCATGGTGCACACATACGTCAACATGCACAAGTTGCATGATTTAAATATGTGCAGTTTATTTGAGGGTCATTCATACCTCAAGAAAACCATAAGCCAAAAATTGCCTTTCAACTCTTACATTTATTCCCAAGTATTTAATAAAGCAAAAAAAACAAGAATAGGAGCTTACATTAAAAACTGTTAAGACTAATATGTAATAAAAAACTACTGGAAATAGCTTCTGATCCATCAATAAAGTTCTAGTATGGGACACTGATATAATGTATCCTTGACACAACTATTTTTTGAAAAGTAGATTTATATATGGCATAGGAGTTTCTAGAACTTAGTAAGTTTTAAAAGGATGCAGAAAATTCACAGGTGATCTCATTTTATTTTAAAGATTATATGTATAATTTTGTTTTTAAAACCTCAGTAAGTAAAAAATGCAGAGAATAATAAACTCATACGTTGAACTGCAACACAAGTGGTGACCGCTAGGATGGTCGGTGGCGAAGGTTCCTGCCTCCCATGCGGGAGCCCCTGGTTTGGTTCCCGCCCCGTGTGGCCCCACATCTGCGTGGAATGAAACTACGTCACAACTAATGATGCACAACTATGGAGACGGCTCTGGGCCCTCCTCCTCCCTCTCTTTCTCTGTCTCACCTTCTCTCAAAAAACAAAATAAATCTTTAAAGAACAAAACAAAAATAGATAAAGAACAATTAAAGTCAACAACACAAATAAGTCCATTAAAAACTGGGCCAATGAGCTGAATGGATATTTCTCCAGAGAACATATACAAACGGCCAACAGCGTATGAAAAAGGTGCTCAGCCGAACATCATTAGCCATCAAGGAGACGCGAATCATAGTTCAAGGCCACGGGGTTCGTTTTTTGAGATGATAAAAGTGTTCTAAAGTCGACAGTGGTGATGGTTGGATGTTCTGTAAATAGACTAAAAACCCATGAACTGTACACTTTAAATGGGCGGATTGTGTGGTCTCTGAATTATATCTCAATAAAACTGTTCAAAACAAATCTATGACTCTAAAAAAATTTTTTTTTTACATATGAGTTTAAAAAACAAACATTTTTTTTCAACCTGGAGAAGAGGAGCTACAATAGGCAAGCGCATGATTAACGGTGGAAAGATGCACACAGCCTAGAATCTGACAGAGTCAAGGCAAGGCAGGAACCCAACCGCCTTCACGCCGTAGCGGGGATGCTACTGCTCAGCCAAAACCGCTGTCCCGCGTGGCCTCCTCGGCTAAACACCACGTACACACGGTAGGTGTTAGCGATGGAATCTGAAAGGTGCAGCTCTGCAGGTGAGTGCCTCTGGGCCTCCACTTCTCACCTGCAAGGGTAGGAAGCATCTCTCCCTAGAAGGTGGTTTGAGGATCACGTGAGAGAGTGTGTAAGTGCACCTGGCGTGGTCCGTGGCACGTAGTAAGCACTCAATAAACGCGTGTAGTCGTGGTGGGGTGGACAGTAACCAAAGGGTTCGGGCTACACGGCAGAAAGGCAAGTTCGAGCCTGCAGATGTGGCTTAAGAAAGGGTGACCGCACTGAGAAAATATTAGAACTATTCCGACCCCACGTGGTTGAAATGTTTTTGAAAATGAGTAAACAGCAAGAACTCGCCCATCTAGAATGCCTTCTTCCCCGAAGAGCGTACATAACCGACTTTAGGAGTTAACTCGGAAAATAGGGAAAGCCGGCCGCACAGGCAGGGTAAGTTCTATTCGGTTCCCCTACGCCTCACCCAGTGCAAGAAGCAGCAGGCTGCGGGATGATCTGTGAAGGCGGGCACGCCGCCCGTAACAGCAGTCATGACCGTGGAACTTTCATAACACTCCGGAATTCGAGGACTCGGTCTTGGAGCCACGTGTCTCAAAACCTGACTTCAAGAATTGTCGAGTGCCTCTTCTTCCTGCTAAAGGGTCACCGTGACCTTCAAAGCAAAACAACACACGCTCACAGAAACCCGCTCGTTTTCTCCCACTGCCCTGCTGAGACGTACACGAGGAGGCTCGGGGCCACAAAGTTCAAAAGCCCCCGTGTGCAAAACGTCACACGACTTGGCTCTCACTGGGTTCTCCTTCCTCCACCCCATCCCGCTTCACCTCCTGTTTCCCTTACGTTTCTGCTGAGACTTGGATGAATATAGTATCTGGGGCTCTGAATCTCTGGGTCTCTTAATGAAATGGGTGTCTTTTGTTTTATCAGACTACTGATGCAGTCAGGTTTTGAACTCCCCCAGCCAGGTCAGAGCGAAAGCTCCCGTCGTGTAAAGACTCATCCCCTGCCTGTGGGCAGATAACGCCTGCCCCGTACAGGACGCTCCTCAGAGCAGAGGGGAGGGCCGCCCCGGGAATCAGGCCGTCGGCAAAGATCGTCATGAAGTTACTGAGGAAGGTCCAGTGGAAGACTTGGAAGAAATTCGTGACCATGAGGAGGCACATGTTTCTCTGGGCCAGGAGCTGCCCCATCAGTGCCAGGACGGAGGTCCAGGGGAGCTCCAGCTCGCTTTCCGGGGCGAGGCTGTCCTGGGGGCTCCTTGGGGGTCCGCCGCGGCCCAGGGGGAGCAGGCCAGCATAGAGGCTGGCGGCCGCGGGGATGGCAGGGACAACGGCGACGGCCTGGAACCGCGGCAGAGTTCGCATGTTGTCAGAGACCAGGCCACAGAACAGGATGCGGGTGGAGCCCAGCAGGGCGGCCCGTTGGCTCCGTGTCGTCAGCTGGAGCCGGCTTTCGGGTGCAGAGATCTGGGCTGACGGGGAGCACGGGGCTCGTGGGGCCAAGGTACGCGTGCTGTCAAAAGCACACAGGGCCACCACCAGGTGCAGCCCGCTGAGCCAGCCCCCTTCGCGGTAGGCTTTCCACGGGAACCAGGGCAGCAGGAAGGTGACAGCACGCAGCGGTGGCGATAGGTACGGCCGGCGGCCTTGGCGTGGCTGTGACAGCACCCAGTCAGGTTGTTAAGAGCATTCCAGACCATTAGAAGTACCTAGGAGGGAAAAAAACCGAAAAACACGCGGGATGATTTTAGTGTAGTTTTTTTTGTTTTGTTTTTTTGGTTTTTTTTTTATATCTTTTTATATTTATAGAGAGTAATTATTTTATCTTCAGTGCATATTTATTTCTATTTTACTTTTGACAGATAGAGAGAGAGACAGAGACAGAGACAGTTAGAGAACCGAACTGTGGGAACTCCCCAGCTCAGCATGTGGGTCCTGCCTGGGCCGGAGCCGGGATTCGATCCTCGGTCCTCGGGGCCCCAAAGCGAGCGCTCAACCCGCTGAGCCGCCCCGGCTTTCCCCTTAGTGTAGTTTATACTGATGAACATGGACGTTTACTAATGCTCACAAATGGGGGTGGGGGGCGCTCCGGCGGGTTCACTCATAGTAGTAACAACATCCACTACCACTCACTCAGGGTGTAGACATCATTGCACCAGGGTTCACGTGAGTTACTTCATTACCTCCTTAAGACAATGCTCAGAAACGGTGCGATTATTATCTCTGCTATACAAATGGGGTCTGGACCAAGGCAGGTGGGAAGCCCCCCAGGGTCCGTACTTTGGTTCTGTGACAGGGCCTCCCCACAAGACAGGCAGGGCCATCCACGTCGCAGCAAAGAGCGGTGGCCTGTGCATACAGAGCAGGGCATAGCTTTTCGTCATTTCACGAGGAGAGGTTCATGCGGTGTTTGCTATCCAAGACCGCCGGCGGAGTTGACAGTACAGTTTGTGAATGCTGTGGGACTTTCCAAGACACAGAACATCTTCAGAATGACTCTCATTGTTCCACGTAAGTGAACTTCCCAGCTCGCCAGAGCTTACCCTTCAGATTCTAAAAGCTTTAGATGTTTTACGTGGCGACCTGTTTACAGATCTCTCTTTGCCCTCACGCGGAGGGTCTTGGATAACGTTTTCTTCTTCATCCCTCATTCTTCAGCTGTGTGAAGAATCGGCTCTTTGGGAAAAATCACACTAATGTGCACCCGTGAGGAAGAGCCACGCTGGGAAAGGACCACAAAGCCTCCATCTCACCTGGGCTTGGCAAAAGGCCACGTCTGAAATCTTGTACAGATGTAAGAAAAGCTTCACACAGTAGAAGCTGAAGACAGAATTGAGCTTTTCAGTCCCCAGTGTTAGCGTAGCATAAGCCCAAGCAATGGGCTTGGCGCTTAAAGGTGTCATTTTCCATACAGAGGAATTCTTCCTTTTGTTTAAAGAAAGAAAGAAAAATGGTTTAAATTTACTGTTTGCATGCAATAGCTCATGGGTGGCAAAATTCCACTAGACACGAGTTAATTTTAGTTAAATAGGAGTCCAAACCTCTTACCTGTGGATATGTAAGCAGATTTAACACTTTACTTTCCTATCTGTTCACTCAACGTTTTTTGAAATGTTGCCAGGAACCCTAATGTACATAGCGTGATGCTACTTGAATATACTTTTACTACTTCTTCTAATTTACAAACATGAGATTTATCCAAGAGTTTGGACATGTCGACCTCGTGACCAGGGAGGTGAATTGATTGCATTTCTTACCCTCCCTACCTGGGAGGTTGCAATAGAAAAAGAACGATGAGGCGACATCCTTTACCTAAAGCCAGAGAGAAGGAATTAAGCAAGCCTTCCTTTTAGTGCCTTCCAAAGTTGTCCCCTCAGTATTACATCAGGACATTTAGTCTGTCTTTTCTCCTGATAGACTATATGACACAGGCCCAAAGAACATCCCTAAGGTGGATATAGAAAAAAATCAACATATTTTGGTCCTTGCAATCTGGCCTATTGTCTTACCTTTTCAGCGGCTTGATTAACCAGACTGGGAAACAAGAAAAGGTCAGCCAAGCTAGGGGTAGGTGTAGATTCCTCTTCCTTTTAAAGTTGACGACAGCTTTAAGATAGCACCATGACTTTCCTGTTTTATCCTGGCCTCAGTGGAATATCTGGCCAGATCTCCACAGACTCACTGAATCAGAAAACAGACAAAATCATCACATATCTCGAGAGATGTAGCTTGCTTGAAGGATGCTTGGGAAAGATGCAGACACTGTGGTCTGTATTGCCCCATTTCTTAGGGAAGGAAGGGCAAAGAAGAGGTGGGGAGAGGGCAAAATGATTCAATTACCTAAGTCTCTCCCTGAGCTTCACTTTGCATTGGGAAGACCCAAGAATAATTCCAATTCTAGGGGAAGTAGGGCCCTAGAATTTCAAAAGGGGTTCATTAAACCCATAGACTGAACAAACAATATTTTTTAAAAGAATTATTTTACTTTATTTTTTGACAGAGACAGAGAGAAGGGGGAGGGCCCAGAGCAGTCTCCATAGTTGCACATCATCATTTTTGGACACAGTTTCATTCCACACAGGTGGGCGGGGGTCACACAGGGCAGGAACCGGGCTGGGGGCCTCCCACATAGGAGGTCTGGCCCCATGAGCCAGGGGCCAAACTGGGGGGATGAGAACCGAACTGGGGGCCTCCCGCATGGGAAGCTCACCCCAGTTCAGCATAGGGGTCTGCACTGGCTGGGGCTGGGATTCAATCCTTAGTCATTGGGGCTGCAAAGTGAGCGATTAATCCACTGAGCCATCCCGGTTTCCCTGGACAAACAATAATTTGTCCATATGTGTACTAGCATTCTTACGACATTTGTAGATTCTGCTATAATGTGAAAATACAAATCTGATGTTGGTTTTTTTTTTTTTTTGGTCATTATGTTCATACACTTGGAAAATATGAGGACTATTATGTGGAAGTCAGCCAACATTTTTGGCTTTCAAGATAAACTCAGATTTGAAAGCGCTGGGAACTACTGGTTCACTCTACACAATCACTTCTGGCATAGCTGAGAATGAAGATTGAAGCTAGAGGTCACTAGGTTACCTCTAGGTAACCTAGTTAAAAGGGCTCAAAACAAGGGAGTCGGAAAAAACAAAAGCCAAGATGCAAATGTAGCCCACCAAAATCTAGATGCTCTTATTTTCCTTAGTGCTATTTCAGGCATGTTAAAACAAGAAGCCTGCCACACCTTCTGCACGGATCTATCATTAAGTCGGAAGGCAGATGCTATTTATAAACTCAGACTTTTGCAAAGGGTCATAAGCTCGCTGAGTGGAGATCAAAAAAAGAAAATTTGAGGAAGCCGGGATTGCTCAGCGGGTTGAGTGCTCGCTTTGCAGCCCTGGGGACCGAGGATTGAATCCTGGCCCCGGCCTGTTGAGACCCATGTATGGCCCCCAGTTCAGTTCTCGCCAGGGTGAGCTTCCCATTTGGGAGGCCCCCGGCCCAGCTCCCGCCCTGTGCAGCCCCCACCCACCTGTGTGGAACAAAACCACGCTGAAAACGGATGACAGTACAACTATGGAGACGGCTCTGGGCCCTCCCCCTTCTCTCTGTCTCTTCCTCTGTCAAAAAAAAAAAAAAAAATGTTATGGAAAACTCTACAGCCGGAACTTCTGTTTACATGTATTCAGAGAAGGAAGTAAAAATTTCCTTGTTCCCATCAGCAAAAGAACTATTAGTGTTTTGCTTTAGATTGTCACCACAGTAAATACTTATTTCAGTATCAAGCTGAAAATCGCCACTTAAAATTCACTTTAAAGCCACCACTACTGTTTAAAGACTTTCCTTACCTGATTTTATAATAGCAACAAAGCACAAACGAGCCAGAATATCATATCTTTACAACCAGAGACAAGGGACTTTTTGGTTCCTCTTTGCCACAAAGTGTTTTATGCAGCAGAGTTTAAAAGTCATGAAATCGGTGTCATGATTAGGCTGGACAGGTGGGTGAATTATTAAATGAAAACCCAAACTCTCCTTTTAGAATTAACTTGGGTTTGTTACTCACTGACCTACGACTAAGCAAAACTGATGTTAATGTTGCTGAAGAGGCTGCTTGTGACCAAAGCGGCCCCCCAGCTCCAGGCAGGGCTTTCAGCACTGGAAGCTAGCACCTCTTTTTCAAAGCAATTTTGTTCAAGCTTTTCCAGGACAAAAAAAAAGTTTCCTTAAATAGTGCTCTTTATTAAATATAACCCACTAATATCAAAAGGTATAATAAAGCCTGGCTTTTTTTTTTTTTTTTTGCTTTTTTTGCCCTTTTAAACTATCGATAACTTTAGTTCTTCTCTCTCTCCCTCTCTGAGGGAGAATGTTAAAGGTCTTAGGACGTTCCCACTTGATTTGGACTCAAAATGAGCTGTGTTGTCATGGAGAAGAAAGCCAGTACCATCAATCTTGGGGTCAGTGACTATGCAAGATTCGTCTCTAGAAGGTCAAATGCATGATTCTAGCCCTTCAGTGTTTGCGAAACACCAGGAGCAAATCCTAAATCCATTCATCTCACTGTCCAAGGAGCTCTGTCTGCAGTGACTTCCTTTGAAACGAAGATGATTTTAGGTTCTTTTTCTTGGCCTCTGGACTAATAGGTCTATCAGGATAGTGGTAACTGGAGGTTGTACAGTGGACCTCGCCACCTTCTTTGTTTAACCTAGCAGTAAAAAGTACATCAGCAGCACTATGCCTTTCAGGATATCAGGATTTGGAAGAAAAGGATTTCTAAGTTCACTGTTCCTGCTGTGGTTTTTCTAAAAAAAAAAATAATAATCCTTCCTTTCTAACACCCTTATTCCTTCCACGTTTATTGGTTGGCATTCTGAGAGACAGAGCACTGCTTTCTCTTTTCTCCAGGGGCAGTGTCGGGACCGCTTTGAAAAACCCGCACGCAAATTGCTTGCAATGAAAATAAATTAATTAAATTTAACTTAAAAAAAAGAAAAAGAGCTGGGCACATAATGCGATGCATGGGTGATGTGATGTGGCGTTGTACATCAGGAAACTATCTAATTGTTACCAACCAATGTCACCCCATTAAATTTGACAATAAAATATAATAATATTAAAAAAAAAAAAGAAAATATACTCAGTAATGCTGCAACAGGGATGTAACTAGACTAATGGAGGGGACTCACTGTGTAAATGATATAAACGCCTAACCACTAGACTGTACAACTGAAACTAATATAAAATAATATCGAATGTCAACTGTAATGGAAATAAATAAATAAATAATAAAAAAAAGAAAAAAATTGCTTGCAATGTGTTTTCTAAGGAGATAGCTTCGACCGCGCCCCCTGCACCCCCAAATTTCCACGTGCGGCTGGAACCAGCCGTTGGGGAGAGGGGGAGGGGGCGTGCAAATCCCAGCGGATTGGAGGTGAAGGTCAAATGTCAAGGAGAAAACGGCTCTCAGTCCTGGACTCCCGACCAGCCCTTCAATCTCCGGTCCCCGAGCGGAGCGAGGCTGGAGGACCAGGGACCTGCCGGCAGGGCGGGGCCCCGGCCGCACCCCTTCGCTTTTCCCCGCCTTCTTTGTTTCCTTAGGCGTGGCCATTGGCCGCTTGCCCTCGAGCCCGGGTGGCCATTGGCCGCTTGCCCTCCGGCCCGCGAGCCGGCGCTGCGACGCCATTGGCCCGTGTGGCTGCCACTCGGCCGGCGGCCCGCTCGCGATTGGCCGAGGCGCCCCGGGGCTTTGAATCGCAGCCCCCGTCGGGGGAGCGAGCTGCCAAAGTGCCACGTTGGGCCCCGCGGCGGCGTGAGGAGCCGGTTCGGGGCGCCGGCCCGGGGCGCTCGCGCCGGGTTGCGGGTCGTTGGCGGCACGACGCGGGTTGGGAAGCCGATCCGCGGCGGCGGCGGCGGCGGCGGGCGGCTCTGGAGAGGCGGCGTGGCGGCGCGTCCCGCCCGAGGGCGGCTCTGGCTGAGGGCGGAGGGGCCGGCGCGGAGCCCGGGGCCGCGGCGGAGGCGGGACGGCGGCGGGGACCGGGGCCCCCGGGGGAGCCGGTCGAGATGCTGGCAGGAAGCCTGGTGGCGGAGTTCGAGGTGACGGAGGACGAGCGGTGGTGCGACCCGCGGGACCTCCAGCAAGGTGAGGGCGCGGCCGGCGGGGCGGCCCGGGCGGCGCGGGCCTGGGGACCCCGCGCACCGGCTCACCCCGCGCCGGGGTCGGGGGTCGGGGCGGCGCGGGTCGGGGCGGGCTCTGCGGGGGCCGAGGTGTCGCCCGGGGGGCGGGGGGTGGGGG